>BMAU01006978.1:0-209650 GCA_019973935.1 Trichonephila clavipes | reverse complement strand
TATTTTCTCTACATTTGATTCCATTCGAATTATTTGTTCATTTCCTGCTCTACATTTCGCTGCACAACTTTCTCCACCCAAATGATTCAGTTGGGTACACATCAGCATTAAGTTAGTAATACAATTTTTAATATTCTTAACATATTTAAGATTTGACAGAAGAAAAAAAACCCTCACTAATAATTTCTCATATAAAACTAAATATCTTAAATTTACAAATAATTAAGACATAAATGCACCAATTTATTTTACCGTGTCCTCAAAACTAAAAAGAAAACAAATTCAATATTATGACACAAGAATAAAGTTGTACAATAATAGAAATGTCGCGCCTTTCTTTATGGTTATTCCTATATACAGTGACTCCCAAAATGGAGAGTACACTTAATTCCGAATTCACCATCGGATCACCAGGTGTAGAAATTAATACGCTATGTTAACGCACTTTAGTACATTCAAAATGCATACATTACTCTTCCAAATAACATTAAATGTAAGATATGGAAATTGATTGAAACAAAAATGGGAAGGTTTGAAAGAAAAACTACACCATTTTAATGTCACAAAATTGTGGGTACACTTCTTCAATCACTATGCAAAACTACCAGTAATTTTTTAAATAGAAATTTGATAATAGATCTATGATAAAGGAAGGCTTTCAAAGGCTATCTGATAACAAATTTATGTTTGTTATTTGATGTCTTGATTAAAATGGAGAATCGGAAGGAAACGACGATCGAAGAGAGAAAACTTGTTATTAAACTGTCAAATGAAGGTAAATCCCAGCGGAATATTGCTTAAGTAGTTGGACCAAGTGTTAACTGCATCCAAAAAATCCTGCAAAAATTTAAAAAGACTGGTATGCTGGGAAATAACGAAGGAAGAGGGAGAAAGAAAATTATGAAATTTACAACCGAGCGAAGAGTTATACATCAAGTGAAGATTGATCCTAAAATTAGTGCTCCTAAAATTTCAGCCAGTACCTCTAATACCTTAGGTCGATCGGTTTCTGCAGAAACGGTACGAAAAGTCCTAAGAAAGGCTGGCTATAATGGTAAAGTTGCTCGAAAAAAGCCCTTAATTGGTAAGAGGAATAGAGTCAAGCGATTGAAATTCGCTAAAGAACACATTTTAAAGCCTCAACAGTTTTGGAACGAAGTCATTTGCAGCGATGAGTGTAAGTTCAACATCTTCGGCAGTGACGGTCGTCGTATGGTGTGGCGTAAACCAAATACCTCATACCCGCCCAAAACACACAATTCCTACTGTGAAGCACGGAGGTGGGTCGGTGATGGTTTGGGGGTGTATGGCTGCGTCGGGGGTGGGAAAGCTAGTATTCATTGATGGAATCATGCACAAGATGGCTTATCTTAATATACTGCAAAATAATTTGAAAGAAAGTGCTGATAAATTGGGACTGGGGTCAAATTTCATATTCCAGCAAGACAATGACCCCAAGCACACTGCGTTTGTTGTAAAAGAATAGCTGCTTTACCATTGTCGGTATCAACTTAATACACCTCCAGTCTCCCGACTTAAATGTTATCGAGATTGTGTGGTCCCACCTTGAGAGATCTGTGCAAAAACATCAAATTACAAGCAAGGAACAATTGAAATCGGTATTGCAAGAAGAATGGCTGAATATTGCTCCCAAGACCACTAGACATCTTGTGGAATCGATGCCTCGGCGATTGGAAGCTGTCATATCAGCAAAAGATTATGCTACTAAATATTAACTCTTTATTATTCATGATTTATGCAGGAAAATAAATGCATGTACTCTCAATTTTGTGGCTATTAATTTCTGTTAATTTTCTTTATAAGTTATTATATGTATGTTTAAACTATCAAATATTTTGTTTTATCATTCAAAATAATGAATTATGATCTAATAAACGCATCTATGCTTAAATGTTTTAATTATTTCTCTCATTTAATATAATTTTTTCATTCTAAACATTGATTCCCGTTTTAAAAGTAGGTGTACCCTCAATTTTGGGAGTAACTGTATATCCTCAGCAATAAATACACGTGGGAATATAAACCAACTATATAAGCATACAAGATGGAAGGCTGAGTATTACTCAAAATCCGGGGAAAACGTCTCTCCTTTGGTCAGGTAATTTCTTTTTAGGGGTGTGTATGTCGAGGACTATTGAATCTAGACGACCTATTGTTGACGGGGCATGATTTCCGACTAAAGACGAAAAGTACCGAATAGTGTTTCACACTCGAATCTGACGCTTCATTCAAGTTCACTCTTCAGCAAAACACGCCAAAAGAAGTTATCACTTCAAACAATCTCGTTAATTATTATTTTAGTTTGTCAAATTCTCACTGGTTCTCATAGATTTGTGGCCGATAGTTCTTGAGTAGTTTTAGAGAGCACTGTTAGTTAAATCAATTCTCATGTATTTTCTAGAATTTTAATATTTCTTTCTTTCTTTTATGTATATAAATAATGTGATTTACGAAGAATATATGGATAGGATACAAACATTTTTTTTATGTATGACGCAGTGGGTCCACACAACAGGAAAGTTGAAATTGTATTCAGATATTAATACAGCCGTGGTAGATTAGCGGTCGGGAACTCAACTTTGACAAGTTGTAATTCCATTAAAAACCTCACGTGGATTGACGGTAACTGCTGCAGGTCAGTTTCAATCGGGCCTCTAAATCTTAGTGTGATATTCTATTTGGATGCTATTTGACTGTAGTCTTAGGAAACAAGATTCTCGGCTCCTCTATACCCGTATTGACTCAAAATGAATCAAAAATTAAAATTGAGCTATGAAATCAAATAGTTGATCTTCAGATCTGTTTTCAATAAAAAGTTTACACGGGGTAGAATTAAAAAGTTCCCGGACTCTGAGTCTGTAACTTCAAAAAATATTACCAATTCAATTGCTGAAACACATCCTCCTTTGAAATAAGCCCCTTGAGCAATAACACACTCATTTTATCACTTGTAAAGGTCATCGAAACATTTCTGGAATCCATTTTTAGTCATGCCCTTCAATTCAGCCTGCGATGCACTTTTAATTTTATCTGCAAATTCGATTCGATGAGCCTGAAAGCGACGTTCTAGTTCTGGAAATATTCTGAAGTTACAGGAGGCTAAATCAGGGGAGTAAGGAGGATGTGGCAATGCAGTTGTTTTCGTTTTCACCCCGTCGTTGTTTGAAGCTTGTTCTTTCGGACCGTCGCAGAAACCTTTTCAATGTTTTCACCAGTGTGAAAAGTCAGCTTACGTCCAGAGCTTCCAAACTTTCCTGCCTTCTCTGAAACGTCGATTCCACTCCAAAGCTGGCTTTTGTATCACTGTTGTGAAACATTTCCGAACAGAATTTGATATTCATTCTCTGCTCAACAAACGCAATTTCTTTCAATCCAAACGCATTCGCCTACAAAAAACGATGCCGCCGACCCCTAAATTTGGGACAAACCACTTTTAGAAAAGGGGCAGTAGCCCAAATTCGTTATCATATAGTCGCTCTACTCAAAAATGTTTTACTTTCTAGACTCAATCTGGGAATTTTTGAATCCTACTACGCTTATTCTGTTTAGTTTAAAACGTTTATCCACGCTAGAAATGTAAATCCTCTTTCTGGATGACAGAAGCTGTTGGAGATTCTACCTTGCTTCACTAATATATTTTTATCGATAATTTTACATTATGAATTATCTCTTCTTAAGTGTTATAAAGCTATGTATCATATATTTAGTGCCTAGATTTCAATTCATTCACACATAAGAACTTGGACTTTTCACGGGGAAATTTTGATTATTTTTTTAAATTACAAGCGCTTTTAAATGTTAAATATTATCCTTATAATTCCATTCCGCCTTAAACGTCTGAGCCAAATACAGTAAAACAGCAAAAAAAAACCCACCACCTCAAGTCTATTACTTTGATAAACGGTACATTTTCGAAGCTACGCGAAGACTGTTAACGACAGATTCTGAACCATGGGCAAATGATTCTCCAGACTTCCATGCCAAGCAAAAAAGGGAGGACTTTTTATGTATTTAATGTGCATTCTCATTCTCCATACTGCTGATCTTTAGTTGCACCCACGAATCGAAAGAAACAATGCATGTTACAAGTTCGGCACTACCGCGAATACAACGGTAATTGCAAATATAATTTTAAATTTTCAATTAAAGGTAAACTAAACAGTCAAACCTTAAATATTTGGGTACTGACATTTTCGATAAGATCTTTAAATTCGTAACATTGATTTTGAATTTCACAATCATTGTATTAAATAGCTGACAATGAGACAATTTTAAGTATGCGATGATTCGAATTAATTTTAATCTGAACTAGCTCATGGTATTTACAGCGATTATAAGGAATGAAAAAGAAATTGTTGCCTCTAACTCTCTTGACAAATTGAAGAAAAAACAAACAATATAATTTACACTTATAACTTAATATGGAGTTTTTCATTACAATACATGCTACAGACAACTGCTCGTTCATTCATTACAATACATTGTCCTTCAAATAAAATTGTGAAACGGAAAAAACAAGTTAAAATTAAGCTTGAATGCCAATCAAAGCAAGAAAAATATTTCAAGAGAAGTCCTAATTATCCGAAGGGTGTCCTAGCCCCATCGATTACAAGAAGACCAACCATGCAGAGGGGGCCGATACGCGCTAGATATGTCGAGGTTCAAACTTCTTCCCATTGGTGTGGTGTGGAAGTTAGGAGGGGGGAGTGCGAGCTCAGGTGTCATCCTCGTCACTTGACCATGGTTCAAAATTACGAAGTCCATTGCCAAAGGCCCTAGAGTAGCTGAACAGTGTGACGTTAATATGTACTTACTCACTCATTCACTCGAAGCTCTAAATATTAATTTTTTTTTCAAGTGTGTCTGCTATTACAATTTAGATAAGAGTTACATAAAACACAGTCAGTAGAAATTGAGCTATATATTTTACAGGAGAGAGTAGTTTCTATAACATCTCTGATATTGATTACTTTAAGTCGAGGGATGGTGAAAATGGAGTTTTTTGTGGCTGAATTCGTAATAACCGATGGATTCCACAATCAGTGAAGGAGATCGGACTCAGAAGGGATCTCCTATGGGGAACCGGCGAAGATGAGTGGTTGAAAAGAATTCGCCCATTTAACAAGGATAAAATTTCCCCAACTTCCGTGGGGTGTTTTTAAATAATTTACAACTTCGAAACATGCCCGACCCTCTTTTGGGTCCCTCTTCATGCGGTACAAGTAACCCAAATTTAACCATTATAAAGGGTGTTTTTTTAGAGGTATAGAACTTTAAATCGCAATAAAACAACGATGTATTATTCGATTGACATGAATTTTTTTTATTCGAAAGATAATCTTGTGGCATTACATTTTAAATATGATCAAGCAAGGCGTAGATTCGTCGAATGGGCCCAAAACGAGATTGCCGTTGTTCCCGATTTTCATACGCGAATTTTGTTTAGCGATGAAATGCACTTCTGGTTGAATGGCTACGTCAACAAACAAAACTACCGCATTTGGAGTGAAGCTAATCCACAAGTGTATGTCGAAACACCGTTACATCCAGAAAAACTGACTGTTTGGTGCGCTTTATGGGCTGGTGGAATCCTTCTTCGAAAACGATGAAGGCCACAACGTTACAGTCAATGGTGATCGGTATAGAGCCATGATTACTAACTTTTTCATTCCTGAATTGAACAATCATGATGTCCAGGAGCTGTGGTTCCAACAAGACGGCGCAACATGTCACACAGCTCGTGCCACAATCGATTTATTGAAAGACACGTTTAGTGACCGCCTAATTTCACGTTTTGGACCTGTGAATTGGCCTCCATGATCTTGTGATTTAACACCGCTAGACTATTTTCTGTGGGGCTATGTAAAGTCAATGGTCTATGCGGATAAGCCACAAACGCTTGACCATTTGGAAGACAACATTCGCCGTGTTATTGCCGATATACGGCCACAAATGTTGGAAAAAGTCATCGAAAATTGGACGTCCAGATTGGACTACATCCGAGCCAGCCGTGGCAGTCCTATGACAGAAATCAAATATAAAATGTAATGCCACAAGATTATCTTTCGAATAAAAAAAATCATGTCAATCGAATAATACATCGTTGTTTTATTGCAATTTAAAGTTCTATACCTCTAAAAAAACACCCTTTATATTTAGGCTTATTACATTTATTGGAAAAAATGGCAAGTTTTGGGCTTAGGAATTTTTTGGGTCAATCTCTCAATGAACATTGTTTTGCGTGACTTCGAAGTGATTTTTCTTTTTCAAAATTTGCATTCGAAATTAAGTAGGGTCAAAAAAATTTTTGAAAAGTATTTCAATGCCTTTCTAATCGAGATCTATTGATAATATTAATAGCTATAAGAAATGGGAGGATTTTACTAAGCAGTTAATTCCCCGAATAGAATCCTAGACATTCCAAAAGTTTCGAAAACATGTATCTTTCCCGTCAATAATTTCAAAATGTGGAGCAATAATCTAAGAAAATGTAAGTAAGCTTAACGCTCTCTAAAAAGAAAGCCCATCTACAGTCATGTCCATAAATTAAGGAGAATGCAAGTTTAGGCAAAGAAAGAGTCAGAAGAAAAAGGGATTTTTTTCTAAAGCCTTTTTATTAAACAAAAGGCAAAGAGCAAAAAAGATGCTTTATGGTTGATATCATTAATAAAAATTGCGATTTTTGTTCCCTGGAGCAAATTAAAAAGAAACAACATTTTTTTACAAAAACCAGTGCTTGGAATGATGGTGAATACATAGTATGTCTGCCAGACGATGCAGTGCTTAGGCATGCTGAGGATCAAATTATCGATCTGATCTTGGGGAAAATAACACCATTCATCAAGCAATGCTCTCCGAAGTTCCGGTAGACATGTAGGAAGGGGTTTGTGAGGTATTCGCTTGTGAGTGATACCTTACTCCTAAGTTATCTTCGTGACCTAGAGGTGTGGGAGTGAATGAAGAACCAGGCATTGCCATGTCTTTATTAAGATCTTAACTTAAACACTAACAATGATAATATTTATATTATAACTTAGCGGTTCTGAGGTGAGAAAACACACAATACGTATTACCAAATAAGTGCGACTTTAATCACTTTCTTCCCGCCTATTCCTAACCTCGACTTATACACAGCCCTAATAGATAACAGAATTATCCTACTTTAATCTCTTGTTTAACCGCAATCCTCACGGATTCTAAATATCTTTTGTTTATCTCGCATGGAATAGTATCCACCTTGACTTGATCTCTCTGTCACGGATAGCCTCACACTCAATTGACAGCTTCCTTCTCTTCCTTCAGTTCGCGCGCTTAAACTCAAACTACCATAATTACTTCCCAATAGGTCATCCACTTACGTTAAACTTCTGCTATTTAAAAGGTTTCTAATTTGCATACTCATGCTTCGCTTCTGGATTTGGTTGGAAAGAATTTTCCTTTTTCGGCCCCAAAGAACCCAAGAGGAGTTTTTTGTAGAAAACGCGATGACCCCGTCACAGGGTGAAGGGGAGTGGGGGCCAAGAATGTACCATACATGCTCTACTGGATTCAAATCCGGTGAGAATGCTGGCCAGTCCATATAGGCAACATCCTCCGATTGAAGGCATTCGTTTACTATGTTTACACTGTGAGGATCGGCGTTCTCATCCATAAACACAAATTCTTCACCCATGGCACCCCGAAACAAACGTACATGTTGTTCTAAGATGACGTCGCGATAGATTTGGACTGTCATGGTTCCAGTTTGAGCATGCAGATCAGTACTTGAACCCACAATAATCCCCCCCCCAAACGACCATTCCTGCACCACCGTAACGGTGTCCTTCAATGGTGTTCTCTTGGTGGTAACGGGTACCCGGCGTTCTCCACATGAAAGTCCGGCGAGAATCAGACTGCAAGTTAAACCTGCACTCGTCGGAAAAAATCCCACAAGCGCACTGTTGTGGTGTCCACAATGCATGATTTCTACTCTAGGCTAGCTGCAGAATGTGTAACACATCTGACAGGCCTACGAGCATATAGACCAATGTTCCCTAAGCGTCTGTACACGGTCTACATTGAAACTGTCGTACCGGTAGCTAAAGAGAGCTGACGAGACAGGTCTGATGCTGTGCTCCGTCTGTTTCTTTTGACAGTAATTGCCGAATATACCAGTCCTCATTCAGCGTTGTAACTCGAGGGTGACCTGAACATCTACTCACATTACCAACATCTTGGAATCGTTTCAAAGCCTCGAGATATCACTCTGGGTGATTTCAAGTTCCTTGGATACTTCCAGCTGGGTACGCTTTCATTTCTGACAGCCGATAACGTAAAAAATTATCCTAATGCGACTTTTGTGCCGTAACTGTGTGGTTATTGTACTAAAAGGCTTATAAAGCACTTACGAACAATTTTACTTCTTTGCCTGTATTTTTTATACATTCCCCTCTTACATTCTTGTCATTGAGACGTACTATTGGTGTTATCTGGTGGCTTCCTGCCATTTTGTATGATTCTTGAAGATTCCATTTTACGAGTGATATATTTATTTTAGAGTTCGATTTCCGCGTGACTCTGGGGTAGCCCAGGGGTCAAGGTATCGGATCATAGGAGGCATGCCATGAGTTCGAGCCCAGTACCACTAAAGACCCGCCGCGTAGGGCAGCGATGCGCGTTCAATCTATCGAGAGCTCAAACATCCTCCCGATGGTGTGGTGTGGTAGTTAGGAGAGGGGGGGTGCAAGCTCAGGTGTTGTTCACGTCACTTGACCGTGGTTCAAAATTACGTGGTCCGTCACCAAAAGACTGAACAGTGCGACGTTAATATTCACTCACTCACTCAAACTCCGCGTGACTCTGAATTACTCTTCATTTATGGACATGAGTGTATTTAGAAAAAATAGCGTTGTATAAGAAACTAATATTACAAACTGAGCGGGATACTTAGAGAGAATATATTTTCTATAAATATACTCCCAGTAAATATATGTCTAATGCTTAAAATTGTTCTTGGCACAAATATAAATTCTAAGTCAATTCAATTGTTTCTTCAAAGAGCCTACAAAGGAACTTTCCGCGCTCTCTCTAGTTTTCGTCTCTTTCTTTTTTTTCCTGAAAAGAACGATTCGGATGTCAGGAACGATCTTTTGAACCATGAACAGCTGAGTTACAATAACACACCAAAGTGACACGAACCTTCGTGGGTTTTGAAAACCCATGACTCAGTTCGCAGTCTTTACTCAGCCAATTTTAACTAATTATTAAATCATTTCATTCAAGTTTCCTTTTATTACTTTTAAATATACTAAAATTATTTTCATCATCATCATATCAATAATTTATAGTGAAATCCTTATCGAACCAATTGGTATGTTGTCCACTTTCAGTGAAATATTGGAAATAACTCTCAAAAATGCATAACAAAAATATAATAAAATTTTATAAGGTGTAGAGGGGGACACTAGTTACGTTGAATGACTCTCTAATAACAAATATTTTACTAAACAAACATAATTACTACTGTTCCACTCCATTTTTGACAATAGGAATGGGGGGGAGGTCGATGGTTCATTTTTTCTTCAAAAAATTCTTTATTTATCGAAACATTTCTAATGAAAATTTATTTATTAAACATTCAAAACTCGTAAGGATTCGTTCCCAGTAGAATAATCCCATTTGAAATTTAAATTTAGAAAAATTTGTCCTTTGCGCATGGTTCTGCCGTGGCTTTTACAGGATTAAAAGCAATTAGAGAAAAATACTAATAAATAACCCAGTAACTTAAGAGACCTTTTAGAGCAAAAACTGTTTAATTTGTCTTCTTTGTGATCGTGGATGTTTTTTTTTTTTCGAATCATGGGTTGATGATCTGCCGCGTCGAGAGACACATTCTATCTTTCAACTTTAGAGTGCTATGGAAGTGCCTGTTCATGTGTCGTCCTCGTTGTTTAACCCAACTTCAAAATGTCCTCTGCATTACTTAAGAGTTGTAAGCAATTCCTTGTCTCTGTAGAGCACACACGCGCTAACTCTGCCTCGATTTTTACAATCAGTAACACTTGAATCGAAATAATTAAATCCTTACAATCTTTAGATCGAATGATTGATCATAATCTCGCGTGTTATCTTCCAATATTCACTTCATCAAAGAATGATTCTAAAATTTATCTAAGCACTTTTTGAATCGTTCCCTCCAATCCTAAAATATTTCAAATTTGGCACCTCTCCGCAATTGGACTTATTATTATTTATCATTGCCTCAAATCTTTTAATTAAAAGCAATACAATAAATCTACCATCTCAAAATCACAATAAGGCTTATCATGTTACTTCCAGCGATGCCCGTAATATTGTTACTGTTTTAACTCCAATCGATCTGATTTTTTTTCTAAAAAATGCGGAATTTTCGAAATTCTTATTTTTATATTCTTAATACATTGCTTGCGGATCGTGAATACAGCGGGTCATTCAGTAAAATCGCAATATAAATCCATACATATTTTTCCTTTTTTTATTTATGCTGTCTAAAACAAATCTACTCCATACGTGTGTTTAAGTGACTCGCGTTCCAATGATAAACAAAAAAAGGTATACGCGTTTACCGCCTGTGGTATAACCCTGATACAATGGAATATTTTCTTACCTCTTTTACAAGTTTCTAGGGATGCTTTTACCATGTCGTTAACAACCTAATTTAAAGAGTGGCTACTACAGGCACGTAGATTGTTCGTAAATTTAACGTCCTGTTACTAAAGCTCTGATTTCCCCCTTTCACATATTGACTCCGTTATTGTAGGCTTGCCATGCATTTCGTACAAATTTAGCCCTAATTTTTAAAAAAGTTTTTCTCAACTTTTAAATTTGAAAGTAGTTTTTAGTCAATCTTTTAACCGAGAGGAAATTTCAAAAACTTTTATTAGTTATAATATGGTAGGATAAGATTTCTCAATATATATATATATATATATATATATATATATATATATATATATATATATATATATATATATATATATACATACATTGTACCAAAAATGTCATTTGTTCGATCTTACTGGCATCAAGAGTGCAACCTAAAATTATAGAATATTTAGCTTGTTTTATTTTGTAAGAAACGTGTAATTTAATAATTTAATATATTCTTTTATAAAATAAAGAAATAAAATCTTTGGCAGTTCTAAGGGAAGTTATATTCTATCAATAACTTTTTTTTACCAAATGACATCTATTGGCCCGGCTGACCCGCAGTTCCTGGATCTTAATTATTACCGTTAGAGTGTTGTATTATTGGGGGGGTAATTCTGTGGTGGATCTTTAAAAAGAGCAATGTCACTATCGGTTATATTTACTTGATCTACTTCATCCTCATCAGAAAAGTCTAAATTGGGTTTGGATTCTGGGATGTCTTCCTATTTCCTTGTGCGGGTTGCTGAAGTGAAAAGTCGACGAGTTGAATAAAATGAATACCTTCCTGAAAATAAAAAAAAAATCGCCATAAGATAAGTTGTAACATAGGTCCTATCGTTTCGGGTGCAGATCTATGTCTTCGATCAGGGTTGGGATTCTGAAGTCCTACACAGCTTCTATCACTTGATCATCCGAATGAAAACAATGTCCTTTTAAGTGACATAAAGGTGTGGAAGTTTGTGGATAAAAAATCCATACTGTACGGCAGGTGTTATAACATGTGAAATGGAATTTTTTAAAAAGTTTTCATGGTTTCACGGGAAACGTGTGAGTCGGCATTATCACACATATCGTTTGCAGCCCTTCTTGAAAATTTTTACCCCAATTTTTCCCAGCTGTTAGACCTAAACAGTACTTATCACAAGATTAAGTTCACCTTCCACAATCAGAAACCATTCTCCCACGTGTTGTTCCGATTTGGACACATCTATGTATGATACGATTTTACTTTTAATGATTTTTCTCCGCACAGGATTTAATTATTAAACACCACATGTGCGATTAACACTTCCTGCAGCCTTTTACATCTCTATTCGGAGGCGCTGTTATTGCTGCAGTCGTTCTGACGCGATTGCATGTGACCACTTTTCATTTGGGCAACTCTCATAGTTCAGTAAACTTACAGCCTTTTTTTGAATAAGGGGTTTGTTTTTCGAATCTATTTCATTTGTATTAGGTACCAGATAATTTTTACGCCTTACCTCGGGCATTCCGAAATTAAAAAAAAACATTTAAATAAGAAAAGTATATAAAAGAATTGATAGATTGTTTTGCTGTGATATAAAAATTTGAATTAACCAAAAGTTGCCCCATTTGAATTAAAATTTGAATCAAAAATCTTATAGTAAATTTAAAACAAAGAATAAGCCGCTATTTTTCCTTCTTTGGTACACTGTATTTATTTATATTTAATATATTTAGAAATAGTAACTATATATACATGGAGAGGAATACATTCTAATAAAGTAGATTTTTCAAAATTAAAATTATGACGTTTAATTTTGAATTTAACGTTTAACTTTTTTTCCCGACAAGCCATCTGTACTACAGCACGTACAAGATTGGATGGATTTTCATAAATTCGAATTTAAAAAAAATTTTACCTATCCACTCCCTCACAAAAAATTATTTTCTCAAATCTTATTAATACAGCACTATCTCTGTTCAATAAAATTCTGTTTCTTAGCTTCTTCAAAAAATGTTATTTTGAAATATTTTTAATAATACACATACAATCATTTGAAAATATATTTATAAAAATAACAACTACTAATTACTAAATTTATCTCTCTTTAAGATTAAAAAAGAAGCAAAACACTGAAACAACATATCTATTAATAGCCTATAATTCAAACTGTGATTATTCAGAAATAACCTAAAAAATGCCTTTCGGATACTTAAACAGCAATAGCACTTTCACTTGACAAAATATACTTATAGTAACAAAATAAGATTACTAAATTTATCACTTAATACACAAGAAAAAAATAATAAAAATACAACTCTCTTATATTGACTTTCCATTTGAAAACTCTGGGGGAAAAAAAAAGAAAAAAAAGTTTACTTTATGAGCAACCGACGAACACACAACATTTTTTTTTAATATTGGGAACAGTAATAAAGGCTGTGCAATGTCTTATTCCAAAAGTGGAAGTTCTCTTTCGAAAAATAATTCGCGTCACAATATTATTTAAATTAAACCCCCAAAGATAAAATTTTGCAACTCATATATATATATATATATATATATATATATATATATATATATATATATATATATATATATATATATTCTGTTAACAACTATTGATACATGTATGCGAAGTTACATTATTGACAATAAAATTACCTAGTTTTCAGTTCAGTTCAATACAGTGATAACACTGTATACCTGGAGACTTGATCAGCACCTTATGCTCCGAAAGAAATTGGATTATTTTCTTGAATTAGGATTCAACGATAGGTCGTGATTGCGCTGTATATCTGTAAACTTGGTTATCATCTTGTGCTTCAATAGTAGTTGGTGAAGATAGAGTATTTAGAATATTTTAGCTGGTATTTTGGAATCTATTGGTTGATGTTAAAAATTCTTCGACTTTTTGAATATGCTCTATTGTTTTACAATTCGCCATTGATGAATAAGACCATTCACTATGGTTGGAGATAAAAAATTTCAAAATTTTAGGTTGCAATTTGTATTTTTTACAGGTTAAAACAAAATGTTCACTTGTTTCTGGTACTTGACAATCTGAACAAATTGGAGAATCCGTTTGCTTAAAAAGAAAATAAATATCATTTAATGGTTATTTCTTAGCCCGTAAATTATTGATTAAAACTTCTGTATTTATATTTTGTAATGCCTGTCTATTCCACTTTTTAAGATGAGAAATTTAAATATAATTTTTATGTCTTTTGCTCTTTTTCCATATTTCTTCGTTTTTACTTTTGTGTTGTTTTTTGAAATATGTATGTAGATCTTCCCAAGTAATCCAAGGAAAAATATTCCATGGTTCTGGAGAGGCTTTAACTAATTTATCAACTTCATTAATCTCTATTCCCTTGTGAGCTGGTACCCAAATGGATGTAATTGATTGAGCTATTTGGAGACACTCATGTAAAGTTGAACTTGAATTTAATATTATCGTATTGCATTTTCTATTAATATTTTGGATACTTTTTAGAAATGATAAGCTGTCCGTTAGGATGACATAGTTTTCTGTTTCAGAAATCCAATTTTTTAACGCAGTCTACATGGCTATAGCTTCAGCTGGGAAAATTGAAATAATTTCTTTCAGTACGAAATTTTGTCGAACTTTTTCTCAAGGATCAAAATTCCTATTGATGTTTGATTAGTATTTTTCGAACCATCTGTTGCTATTATGATATTGTTATTAAAGTTTGAATGTATTCATTAAACATATTTTGCACAATGACATCAGGAAGATCCTTGTTTTGAAATGGTAGTTCATGAGTAAAGATGTTTATTTTGTGATTTTCATAGATTGGAGGAGGAGGGGTCCACTGAAGAATATCCACTTTAGAGATACATAGTTCTTGGTTGATTGATTGAATATTAACGTCGCACTGTTCAGCTACACGAGGGCTTTTGGCGACGGACCACGTAATTTTGAACCATGGTCAAGTGACGTGGACGACACCTGAGCTGGCACCCCCCTCTCCTAACTACCACACCACACCAACGGGAGGACGTTTCAGCTCTCGACAGATTTAACGTGCATCGCTGCCCTACACGGCGGGTCTTTAGTGGTACTGGGCTCGAACCTGTGACAAAGCAAGCCACAGTCCGATACCTATACCACTCGGCTACCGCGGCCGGCTACATAGTTCTTGGAGAAGGTTGGTTGTCTTTTGAAAAATACCGATCTCTTTTTCTCTATATTTATAAAAAATATTATTTATATCCCAAAATAAACTTGCATTCGGTGACCAGTCATTTAATGCTATTTGCTTAGTTATAAATTTTTGGCAAAGGAAATTATGGTGATTATTAATACTTCCATTCACAGACTGCTCTTAATAAATCTAACAGGGTGTTTCTTGGGAGACCTAGGGCTAAACGTAAGGCATCATTGTAAATCGGTTCTGGTTTCTGTCTTTTGCTATTGCTAAAAAAGGTAAAAAGTTGACTTCCATAGTCAAAAATAGAATGGATTGTGGCATTAATAATATTTAAAAGATGATCAGATCTAATTCCTATTTTCGGAGAAGATAAGGCTTTAATGGAATTTAAATATTTGAATCCTTTCTGACTTATGCAATTAATATTATTTTTCCAGGTGATATTGGGGTCGACGATGATACCCCCCCAGGATTTTAAGACTCTTCACTTCGGGAATAGGTTTGTCGCATATTTTAAGTAATGGAGGTATTTTGCTTCTTTTTCTGGAAAAGTTGATTTGACTGCTTTTTTCTGGAGAGGTGGACAATTTCCGTTTTTTACATCAGGCTGAAATATTATTTAAAGATTCTTGCATTTCGCCTATTGTTTTATTCCAATTGGTACCGCTATTGTATAAGAACATGTTGTCTGCGTAAACCAGAAGATGACTGTCGTGTTGAATTTCAAATATATCTGCCACATAAACCATAAATAGGAAAGGGCTTAAGATACAACCCTGAGGTACCCCTTAATTATTTTTAATGATTTTTGAAAAATTGTTCCTCCATTTCATTTGAATTGTTCTCTGATGTAAGAAGATTTGTATCCATCGTAGCAATCTACCAGAGTATCCAACTTTGTTTAATTTAGAAACAAGGCCATTTGGCCACACTGAGTCATATGCTGCTTTAATATCTAATGCTACTAAAATAAAATATTCCTTGCGTTCTCTAGCTAGTAGAATATCATGTTGCAATTGAAGTAACGTATTAATGCTGCTTCTGTGAGGGTAAAAACCATGATGATTAACATGAAAAATTTTATTTTGAAAGCTGATATCTAACAATCTATGCAAAATCATTTTTTCTAATAATTTGACAATTACTGAAGTAAAAGATATAGGATGGTATGACGAAACTTCCTTGGGATTTTTGTGAGGTTTTATGAAAGGTAGAATAATTGCGTGAGTCCAATCTTTTGGAATTTGACTTGAAGACCAACTGTCATTAAAGGATTTCAGGAGAAGATTTACTGCTTTGATGGGGAGATGGTTGATTGTTTGGAGAGAAATTTTATCATGCCCTGGACTGCTGTTCTTTTGATGAGATATTGCTATTTCTAATTCTTTTAAAGAGAAAAGTTTAATAATATATTGACTATTGTCCAGAATAGAGATATTTGGAATAATATCGTTGTTTTGTTTTGCGTAATATTGTCAAAAACAGTCTCCTTGGGATTGTTCCTTTGTTAGTATGGTTACATTATTTTTAATAATATTAAATGAAGAATAGTTAGGATTTATTATATTTTTGATTATACGGATTATTTTAAAAAGAAATTTTGGAGAAGATATTTTTTCACATGTCTTGTGCCAAAAGTTATCTTTACAGGCATTTTTTGATTGTTCGCTTAAGGTATCCGAAAACGTTCAGAGTACTTTTTGACAAAATAACATATTTAAACATATAAAGGCTTTTTTAGGATTAAATACCAATAAATACTAATATTTAATCAACAATATTTAAAATAAATTGCCGGAATTTCATAAAAATCACAATTATATGTGAAATTTTAGCAATATTTTTGTAAAACTTCAAAGCAATTAGAGAAAAAAGTAATAAACTTATATTAGTAAAAGAATTACCAAAACAATCTAGAGGCATTTATTTAGAGAATGTACTAAAAGTTCAATGTTTTATTAAAATTTGAAAATTTTACAGCTGATCGTGTAATTGTTATAGGAAATGTGTCATTTTTATGAGACTATTATTTAAATAACTGGCCATAAATCAAAAATTATTCATACAATAAGAAATATTTTAGTACATTCTCTAGAAAACAATATAAGCATCAGGTTCAAAAAGTTTTACAGAAATACATTTGTAATATTTTGTGTGATCAGGACTCGCCATGATAGTTTCGAACAATTTAAATGCCCACTTCTGGTAGATCAAAGATCCACTTCCGGTTTTTATAACTTAATAAAATTGATTGTAACTTGGCCTCTAAGAAGCATAGAATCAAAACAAAGTATGTTTTGTAAAACTAAAATATAGATGTATTAAATAAAATAGGAAACAAAAATATCGGTCTTGTCCGAATTTGGTCATTTTCAACGTGTTCGGATACCTTAAGTTTAGCGCTTATTTCTTTATATTTTATCCAGTCTTCATCTTTAAAGTTTTTTCTTGCTTTATTAAGGAGATTTCTTTCTTTCTTTTTTTTTTTTTTGCTTTTAAATGCCTGCATACTGCTGTCCACCATGGAGCTCTTGAACTGATCTGTTTTTTTTTCTGATTCTTGAGAAAAAATTTGAGCTTTTTTAATTTCTTCTATAATATCCATATTTATATTTTCATTTAAATTTAACTTTTGCTGAATAAGATTGATAAATTTGTTCCAATTTGTTCTTTGTTTAAAATTATTTGTTGCTGAGCTGTTAGTTCTTTTGTATTTAATGATTATAGGGAAGTGGTCACTTCCAAAATTATCGGTATTTGTGGACCAGGATAAATCATTTTTTAAATTTATAGATGATAAAGAAAGTTCTATAGATGTAAAAATTACCGATGAATGGAGATAAGTTGGACTTTTATCGTTTAATAACTTTAAGTCATTTTCCATAATCAAACCAAAAATCTTTTTTCCAGAAGCATTGGAATTTTTTGATTCCCATATCTCATCAGATGCGTTGAAATCTCGCAATATCAAACTGTGATTATCAATATATGATAAATTAACGTCTTTAAAGTTACCCGGTGGGATGTATATATTAAAAAAAAAATTGTGATAGGAACAACTGTATTTATCTGAACCCTAACTATTAAAATTTCTTTCCCTAATTTCTGAGAATATTTTTTTTTATTTTGCGCTAATATCTTTGTTTAAAACTATCATTAACCCTCCTCTTCTTCATATTTCTCTATCGATTCGGAATATATTCTTATTGTGAATTGTGAAAATATCATTTGGATATAATCAAGTTTCTAGAATTATTAAAATGCTTGTTTTTTGATAAATTTTCTCGAAAAGAATATCTGACCTCTTGTTTTTAATTCCACGTGCGTTACATTGGATTATATTCATGATTTAAAGGGGGAAAAGGTGCAATAATACGAATTAGTTTAAATGTCCAAAAATGAAAGCAGTTTAATATTGATTTTTTTAGCGAGAATATAAGAAAATTTGTATATTTATTTATACTTTTTTATTTTGTTCTACTACACTTTCTAATGTATTTCCTCTCTGTTCTGATATTTTCTTGAGTCTTTTTGCTTTTTCATTCAGTTTTCTATTCATTAGATAATCGTCATCTTTTGAAGTTATTATATTGGATGCAACTTTTTTCAAGGTAAATTCCATGGTATTCTATAAGGAAGAAAACCACAGTATTCAGTTCTGTCGTGAAGTGCTGTACTACACTGCTGGCCACCAAAAATGCAACATCCTGAAGGAAGCATGCAGCATGTGCAAATAACATGAAATTTACAACATGCTTTAGCGGAGGTGAGATATGCAAATGATTAAAATTTCAGCGCAGACACACATCACGCGTGCCTGTGGCGCCAGTTCAAACCGCTATTTAAGGCTTGGAGATTTCGATTATTTCAAGTTCGGAAATTGTGTTTGTCCTGTGGTTTTTTCAAAGAACGATCAGTTATGTCTCGTAGAAAACAACGATCACTTTTGATCAAGTATCCGAGTTCGACAGAGGAAGGATAGTGGCCTACCAAGATTGTGGATTATCTTTCAGGGAAATCGGTAGTCGTGTTGGACGAAACCAAACAACTCTAATGCGGGTATGTGACCGTTGGATGCAGGAGGATACGATGAACCGACGTGGTCGATCGCATCCACCTCAGTGTACCACTTCACGTGAGAACAGGTAAATTGTGCGCATGGCAGTGAAGGATCGCTCAGTCACATCAGGAACCGTAGCACAGCATATTGAGTCTGTAACGCATCATTTAGTGTCTGCACGTACCATTCGACGTCGTTTACAGCAGAGTGCTCTGTCCGCAAGACGTCCATTGCTTGGTCTACCCTTGACGCAGAACCACAGACGTCTCCACCACCAATCGTGCTATGAAAGAAGGATGTGGGTGGCAGAATGGAATGAAGTTGTCTTTACTGACGAGTCACGCATCTGTAGGCAACACAACGATGGTCGAATTCGAGTCTGGAGACACCGTGGAGAGAGGATGCTGAACAGCTGCGTTATGCACCATCACACTGGTCCTGCGCCGGGTATTATTGTATGGGGCGGTATTGGATATCACTCTCACACTCCTCTAGTACGCATTGGTGGTACTTTAAACAGCCAGCGCTACATCTCCGAGGTGTTGGAGCCAGTTGTCCTTCCTTACCTTCAGGGCTTGGCCACAGCCATATTTCAACAGGATAATGCGCGACCACACGTGGCACGTATTTTCCAAAGGTTCTTCGTCAATCACCAGATTGAATTAATTCCCTGGCCGGCTCGCTCTCCGGATCTTTCGCCGATAGAAAACATGTGGTCCGTGGTTGCTCAACGATTGGCCCAGATTACACCCTCAGCTGCCACACCGGATCAACTTAGGCAATGTGTGGAAGCTGCTTGGTCTGCTTTACCCCAAAAAACACATCCAAAGTCTCCTTAAATCAGTGTTTCTCAAACTTTCAATACTGGCGCCCCCCTTTTCAATCACAATTTTTATCGCGCCCCCTTATACATTAATAATGCACTAAATCAGTGTTTCTCAAACTTTCAATACTGGCGACCCAATTTTCAATCATAATTTTTGTCGCCCCTACCCCCTGTACAACAATAATGTATTTACTGCAATAAAATGCACTTTGAGAGAGAGACGCTAAAGTTACAATACGATCATAATTATAAACCGTACAAATTAATATGATAAGTGTATTAAAATTTGTATATGTACCTTTTAAGTAATATATACACTCTGTCGCAAAAAAATATATGCACCCTGAAGTAATTGAGCTACAATCACGAAATTTGGTATGCATGTAGTGTATATGAAAATAAACAAATGATTAAAAATTCAGAACAAAATATCATTTTATTAAGCGGTTACAGCTTGCAAAAGGTTAAAAATCAGTAAGTAGTAAAGCCACCTCTGGCAGCTATACAAGCCGAAATTCGGCGTGGCATTGATTCAATTAGATCACTTATGACCCCCTGTGGAAGATCCTGCCATAGTCTTTGCATCTGCGCAGTTAATTCTCCTGTATCTCGGGACGGCTGCAGTTGCCTTCCCAGCGTCCCAGACATGCTCTATTGGCGAAAGATCTGGTGACCTGGCAGGCCATGGTAGGACGTCATATCCTTGAAGACATTGTTGGGAGAGTCGCGCAGTATGTGGACGAGCATTATCCTGTTGATAAATGGCACCTGGGCGACTTGATAGCATGGGTAGCACAATCGGCGTTAAAATATCGTCCACGTATCTGCGAGCTGTCAAAGTGCCTTGAAGGACCACTAAAGATGATCGTGTGTCCCAAGAAATTGCTCCCCACCCTGTCACACTTTGTGAAATTGCTGTATGCCGCTCGACAATAAATGCCGGATCGGACCGCTGGGCAGTGCGCCTCCAGACACGTGTGCGGTGGTCATCAGCACTGAGACTGAATCGGGATTCATCACTGAAGATGACACGTCTCCAGTCTGTCACACTCCAAGTTGCCCGAGGTCGACAAAAATCCAGTCGACACTGCCTATGATGTGGGGTCAGTGGTAAGCATCTTAGCGGACGTCGGCTCCTCAAGACAACTTCGGTCAGTCGTCTCCTTATGGTTTCTCTTGATGGCACTGGATGTCTGGAAGGAGGTAAGTGGCGTTGAATCGATGCTAGCGACGTTGTTGGTGCCGAAGTGGCCACTCTTCTGATTGCACGATCCTCGCGATCATTTGTGTTCCTGGGACGTCCTGACCCTCCGCAACGGTACACTCTACCTTCTGTGATCCACTGTTGCCAACACCGAGCAACTACCATATCGCTCCGACCGAGGGGGCGGCCAATACGTCTATTCGACCAACCTGCTTCTCTGAGGCCTATTATACGGCCCCTATCAAAGTCCGTCAGCTGCTCGTACTGCCGCCGGTTACGTCTTAGAGGCATCCTAAGTCTCAATATCGTCTATCAAAGTCATCAGATTCGTTTGGATAGCCGTACGGCGCTCGTACTCATGCTTTTAAACTCTCCCAGTTGCGCAACTAATATGCGCATAGCACACTTAGCCTTGTCTCATTGGCTTCGAAATTTTAATCATTTGCATATCTCTTACCAGACTACATTCTTGCCGAGTTTCGTGATTGTAGCTTGATTTCTTCTGGGTGCATATATTTTTTTGCGACAGAGTGTATTTTAAGAAAAAATTACTTAAAATATATATTACTTACTTATTATTATGTTATTTTTCTTTCTCTAATTTTTAAATTGGAACAGATCGCAAAATGATATATATAATTAAAGATTTATTTCCTTCAGCATTCATTTCTCAAAGTACAAATGTCATTAGAAAAATATTCTAGTCTATGTTGCTCTCTATCATATCCATCACATCTGGCATTATAGGGTACGTTTGCGTGAGTCTGGGTAACCTATCGGACGTCTGCGCAAAACATGTAAAAATGCTTTTCCACGTACAGTCCCAGTCAGTTTTGGTCGACTCGATACTCCTATAGCTAACGAATCTAGCTTGAATGTACATTTTTTTAAATTTCCACGTTAATTGTAATTCACGGTAATTAAGTATTTACGGAAGTAGATTAAAACAATATCATACATACATTTTTAAGTCGTAAGCAAACATTCGACCATAATAAAGAATCAACAAGTACACAGACGAACGAGCATGGTTCCGAAAATTAAATCAAGGCGATCTTCTCAAAAATACTTAAATTTTGGATTTACCACTAATGAAGTAAATGATGGGAAAAAAAGCCCCAGCTCGATATGTGTTAAAACTTACAAATCTGTAGAACAACATGTGAAAGTTGTTTTTAAAACATGTAAAATCATTTAGCTATGTTGGCAAATAATTTTAAAAAGTATTTTCTGGATAAGGACAGCTTGGTAGCAAGTTACGAGTAGATTAGGGATCTATTTCAAGATACTCCAGAAGGGCTCTCAACTTCCGAAGAAATCTTCATAGATTTCACATCCAATGAAAAATTAAAAGGCAATTTTGTAATAAATCGCTCTTTGAATTTGGGGTAGAGGTGGATGAGGAATTATCTGTACTGAAAACAAAAGCACTTCGTATACTATTACCATTTTCAACATCCTACCTTTGTCAAACCGGATTTTCTGCAGTGGATGCCTTGAAGACAAAATATAGATCTCAGCTAAATATAGAAAAATAACTCTTTAAGTGTCAATTTCTGATATTAAACCTTCCTTTGAAAAACTTTCCTCTACAAGACAAGCCCGTGGAAGTCCCTAATAATTATTAAACTTGTTCTTAATTTAGTAATAAGATTGATTAATTGAATATTAACGTCGCACTGTTCAGCTGCACGAGGGCTTTAGACGACGGACCACGTAATTTTGAACCAAGGTCAAGTGACGTGGATGACACCTGAGCTGGCACCCCTCTCTCCTAACTACCACACCACACCAACGGGAAAACGTTTCAACTCTCAACAGATTTAACGTGCATCGCTGCCCTACACGGCGGGTCTTTAGTGGTACTGGGCTCGAACTCGTGACAAGGCAAGCCACGATCCGATACCTATACCACTCAGCTACCGCGGCCAAATTCAGTAATAACAAATTATTTATAAAATACCTTCTTCAGTACTGATACATCAAACGTATACTGTCTGAAACAACGACTCTTCGCACGAGTTCATTTTTTAAAAAAATGAAACATTATTTTTGATATAATAGCTGAACTGTAAGGAGAGTAAAACTGTGTGCCCGACATTGTATACAAAAATGTAAAATGATTTTTTTTAGATAATTGCTATAATTGTAAATAACTGTTTAAAAGAACTGTAATTTTAAACCTCACACAATTAGCATTTAGAATTAATGTTAAATAATGAAAAAGAATATAAAATTCCGATGAAGAATAATCGTGTTACTTTTTAACATTTAAAGCGAGAAAACTTCAAAATGTTTTAACCCGGGAGCAGGCGCGTACTCGATACTAACATTAATAGTAGAGCGGGGGGACTCAGTCACCCCAATCATTTGTTTAGAATTATTTTTACTGTACACGATACAAATCGGAATTCTAGTGAATATTTTAATTTATAGAAAGTATACTTATCTTCTTTCAAGGACTATTCAATTCTTTGATGATTGAGAAATAAATCCAATAAAACTGAACTAAAATGATTCAAAAGTACAAGACCATAATAAAGGACGCAAATCAGACACTTTTCAATTATCCTACAGAAATGTTAAACCAATCAATTATTTTCCAAATATCGCAAAAAACTCTATTATTTACAATTTCCCTAAGCGAAAAGCAAACGCATAAAAAATGGGAGGGAACAAATATTGATGATAACCATACCATAAGATTGAAGGTCAATCAAATGATTAGGAAACGTACTATGCAGCCTGGCTGAAAAGTGAATCATGACTTCCTTTTCTTTTTCTACAACTAATGTACAGTATTTCAATAATAATTACAGGGGTGAATTGTTTATCTTCTTAGAATTTTTCTCAGGGTCTGGGTTTCGTTTGTTCTTTTAACGAGTAATATTTTATGTTTAAACGTAATAAAAAAAATCTCCCATTGAGGAAATACAGCAATTAAAACAAAATATTTTTTTCTTTCTTTAATTTGGTTTTGGGATCAAAGATAGCTATTTGATGACGGAAAAAACCAGATAATATACTTAAATTATGTCAGTGTTGTTGTGTGTATTTTTTTTTATTATGGAAGAAAGCATTTTGTTTTACTTCTCTTTCCGTTTATTTTTTTAAAAAAAATCTTTAAATTTTCGATACGCTCGCGCCCCCCTTGTAGGGTCATCGCGCCCTCCCAGGGGGGCGCGCCCCACACTTTGAGAAACACTGCCTTAAATCATTGCCGAGGCGTGTGGCAGCGGTGATCTCCAACAATGACGGCTACTCTGGCTACTGATTCTGGCAGAAACCACATTTCACAGAAGTCTATAAATTTAATCATTTGATACTAGTTCAGCATGTTATCTACAAAATAAATTTTGTTGTGCTATATCTTGTTTTTCTTGGTGTTGCATTTACGGTGGCCAGCAGTGTATTTGTTCTAATTTCTTTTCAAATATGTTATTGGATTCTTAAAATTTCAATTCCAATTTTGTAGACTTTTTTTCCAAGATTTTCTATCTTTTCTGTTTGATTATTTTAAGTTTGGGTCAAGTATGAGGTGGGTTTTTTTTTTTTTTTTTTTTTTTTGCCTTTTGGAACTTGTTAACTGCTTCGTTCCTCGAGATTTGTTGCTGTACTTTAATTTTTAAGATTTCAACTTTTTCTTGATATCTTTTGCAACCTTTATTGCTAGCTGCATGCTCTTCTCCACAAGAGCTACCTCTATTTATTTCTATACATTTGCTTTCAGAGCGGTTTAATGAGCAAATTGTTTTGATTATAATCTCGTGTGGTTTCTTGTTTTGCTGATACTCAGAATACTTTTTCTTTTAATTTTGAACGCTTTCATTATTATTTCCTTTAATTTAAGTGGATTACCACTCTGAATGTTATTTTCTGATTTTAAGAAAATTGTAATATTCGGGCTCGTATTTAAATTTTGCCTTTCCTCAAAACTGTGTATGTGGTTATAAACAATTCCATATCTGTTAAATTACGTCTATATTTATTTACTGATAAGAATGTATACTTGTACTTTCTACCTCCATTTTGTTTTCTGGGTGAGTGTAATCACCCATTTTTTCTTCCCCACTCCAACACTCTATTTGTGGTCGCGGTAGCCGAGTGGTGTAGGTATTGGACCGTGGCTTGCCTTGTCACGAGTTCGAGCCCAGTACCACTAAAGACCCGCCGTGTGGGGCAGCGATGCACGTTAAATCTGTCGAGAGCTGAAACGTCCTCCCGTTGGTGTGGTGTGGTAGTTAGGAGAGGGGGTGCCAGCTCAGGTGTCGTCCACGTCACTTGACCATGGTTCAAAATTACGTGGTCCGTCGCCAAAAGCCCTCATGTAGCTAAACAGTGCGACGTTAATATTCAATCAATATAATACCCCCCACTGATCCTCATGTTGCGGCCCATGTAAAATAACTATTATAGGGATGTGAGCCGGTGGGTAAGACGGTTGAGTACCCCTGCTCTATATTAAATGTTAACAGTATAAATAACAGAAATAAACAATTTGATAAATTTACATTACAACTATATGATAACAAAGAATTATTAACAAAAATACTGGAGTGTTTTAAATTAATTGTACAGCTTTTGAGGATAAGTGTTTTGATTTTTATATGTAGTTCTGTAATGCACTAAAAAATAGCTAATTTAGTTTTGAAAGTGCACATGGGGTGCTTAAAGAAGGAAATTTATTAGTTCCTGAATTAAGTCGAATTATTTTTATGATTTATGAGGAGAAAAAGAATCAAGGTAGTGAAGAATTTAACATTAATTTTTGCTAGTTTGAAACTATGTTTACATTTGCTGAAAGTTATAAATTTTAATAACATACAATCACTCAAAAAAATATTGGGACACTTTGCGTGCATAACTGTAAAGCCATTTATAAAAATATTTATCGCTTTAAAACAAAAACAAAATGAATTAAGTAATATTTTAACATTTGGTGCACAGTATGTAAGGAAAATTTTTTTAGTATGATAGAATTATAATTTGATCTGGCTTTTCAAATAAAATTCAAAGGCACACTGGAGTCAAAAAAGTATTGGGACACTTTTGAAATGAGAAATTTAACAAATATACAGCGTATCAATAGAATTTAATTTCACACTACTTTTTTAGACTAGAAGTTTAAACACAAATGTTTCAACAGATAAGATTATTTATAGAAAAAATGGCGAGAAACAAAGATATATCGGTTGATGTGCGAAATCTCGTAAAAAGTCATTGGAAAGAGGGAAAATCAATTCGCTGTATAGGAAAAATATTGAAATTCAGTACGTCTACTGTTTTTAACATCATTAACAGGTTCAAGAAAACAAACAGTGTTGAAAACAAGCAAAGATCAGGGCGTACAAGGATATTTAATGAACGCGAAGAAAGGTGGATTGTGAGATAAGTACGCATTAATCCAAGACCTTGTGCATTAAAAATGACTTTGTAATGTAAAAGAAGGTTCGGAAAATCAGTAAATCCTAAAGCAGTCAGAAATATTTTAAGAAAACAAGTATCATGGCAGAGTACCACAAAAAAAGCCCAACATCAGCATAGCGAATAGACAAGTTAGGTTGGCATTTGCCAAAATGTATGTAAAGCAGCCAACAGAGTATTGGAAAAATGTAATTTCTGTTGAAAGCAAATATAACTTTTTCGGATCGGATGGCAAGCAAAAAGTGGTGGAAATCAAATACAGCAATGCATGTCAAAAATTTAAACCTACTGTCAAATATGGAAGGGGTAACCAAATTGTCTGGGAACTTACATTTTATTGATGGTATAGTGAATAAATATGTCTATATATTATCTTGACATATTCAAGCAAAATTTAAAGCAAATTGCGAGCAAGCTGGGAATCTCAGGATATTTTAAATTGTACCAAGATATAATGTACCCGTAACACACCAGATATTTGCAAGTAATGGGTCCTCTACCACTGTCCTAGAGTTATTAAAACTCCTGCACAAAGTCCACACCTTAATCCCATCGAACATGCGTGAGATTATTTGCAGCAAAAACTATATGAGCACCAAATTTCTAACAAGCAGGATTTGAGAAAATATTTGGTCAAATAGTGGACCAAAATCGATAGATCGTTTTGCAAAAAATTGACCCAATCCATGCCAAATAGACTTCGAGAGGTCAAAAAAAGCAAGGATGGCCCAGCAAGATATTAATTTCTAGGTTTGAATTTTTTTCTTAATTTATTGGGACGTGTCTCAATACTCTTTTTTGAGCCCGTTTTTTAACTGTATTTCTTCGATTTTCAATTGTAACCTTAATTGCATTAATGTAAGAGTTTTGTTCAAATTATCATTATTTGTATTGAACAAAATAACGCTTCTTTTTTTTGGTTTCATTTGTATGTTTAAGTAAAATATTACGATAAAAATCTATGAACTGGCAGTGTGTCGCAATACTTTTTTGACTGACTGAATATTTATCTATGGTAGGAAAATGTATTAAATTATCTGATATGATGCATGTTTTAATCATGTGGCAGCTCTGAACAAATGCTTTTCTGTATTTTAGTGATGTATTTTCTAAAACTTAACCTTACCATCATTCAACAATAAAAAGTAATGCAAAACGGATAGAAAAGCTAAAATGAGTATTCTTGTAAAAAAACAACAAAAAGATACAAGATAGAAAAATAAATTTTAAAAATCTGATATGTCATTGATATGCGAAGCAAAAATATCTCATTGCTACATTGACATAATACAACATCAACAGAAACTTTAAAATACTAAGTTTGTTTTGAATTTTAAAAAAAATAACATGGTGTTGAAATGTAAATAACATTGCATTTTTAATACTGCTATTGTATAAATTTTTTCAGATTTGTCAATATTTATATCAATTCTTTTGAGATGGGGTGTCACCAATTGAATCATTTCACTTTCATGAAAACACATTTTTGTTAAAAGATAATTTCATAGGTTTAGCTAAATAATGTTTCAATTAATCCAACTCCTAATTAAGTGTATTACTTACATCAGTGCTTCTTACACTTTCAATACTTGCGACTCAATATTCTGTGCTATTTTTCTTCGCGCCCCCCTCCCACATCCAAACAATAACAATAGATTGAATTCAATAATACTGTTCTTTCATGTAAATCGGAATTTCATTACAAACCGTACAAATTATCAGTATAATTCTTGGGTTATTAAAAAAACTTGTTCTTAACTTAGTCTTGTTAAAGTGATTATCAAATACATTTGTATGAGTAGATGGATTTGCATGGGTTTTATTACTTATTCTATGAGAATGTATTTTGTTTTGCTTCCTTTCAGCCAATTAATATTTTTCAATAATATTTTATTCACTTGTTTGGAGAAGCGCTGACTTACATAAGTGTTGGATCGATTGGTGGATTGATTCTAAGATGCAGTTGGTTGACTGAAAATATTTCATCTTTCAATCTCACAATGTACTTTTATTAACTTCTGCTTTTGCTGCATCACAAAATTCTAAAATAAATACTAGATTTTTTTTTTTGGAAAAATGTTATGTTTAAGTCTGAATATGATGAGTAAAATTTTATTTGATTTAACTAATTATTCTTTACTGTGTTTAGGTAGTTATTTTCTTAAAAAATTTATTTACTTTTCAAGTTACAATATTTTGTAAATTGTTTTTAATAACATTTCTTAAAAGAATATCTAAAAGGAGTTTTGAAAAACAGATGAATTGCGTATTAATAATGTTACAAACATTCGAAGACATTAACAACCAGTAATCTGTTTTAAAAACATGTACATATGTGTCAACGAAGTTAAACCGAGGTAGCTAAGAGATAAATTTCTAGCAGAGATAATGTATTCATAAATACTGTAGTAAATGAATAATTTATCTGCCATATGCTTAGACTTAAAACTTGCTGAGCATATTTGTTAACCAAAGTGGTAGTACACAAATTAAATTTGCTACTTTTTTCTTTTTTATCTGTTTGTTTCGCAAATAGACTGAGAAACAATGGGTTACATCTGAAACAACTTAATCACAGACTTTAAACTTTTCATTTCTTTTATTTGTGCTCTAATTCTACTTTTTCCAAGAAATATTGGAAAAGTTATACTTTTTATAATTTTTGTTTTTTATTTTGATATTTTTGCTGTTGTTTATTAATTTAAAGTAATCTATCTGTATGTAGGCACAACTGTCTAGCTTCATGATTATCATCTTTGGGCACTTTTACTCATGACACCATTAATGAAGAAAAATATAATCTTTTATCCTTCTCTAAAGAAATAATCTTCATTGATTCAGCTTTGAGTTGTTAGTCATCAACGATTACAATTTTCCTATCAGATACAGAAGTTGGAGTCTTGCCACTTGCAGTTGTGATTCATTAAGGTGACCAATTGTCCTCCTTTAGGAAGGACAGTCCTTATTTTATAGGTTCTGTTCTTCCTCGAAAAGTGTTGTTCTTTTCGATATTTTAAAACTAATTTGTTAATCACCAAGCCAAACTGTTACGCGTCTTTTGCCGGTATAGTATGACTTATCAGATATACAAGTATCAATGTATTTTGTACGTAACCAGACATTTATTTTCTATTTTCCACAAAATGATTCAAAAGATTGCTGGTGAACATATTTCAGCTTCAGAAGTTTGTCTTATTTTGAACGATTTTATTCTTTAATAAAAATTATGATTTTAAGAAAACTTTATTCCTTTAATAAAAAAAGAAAATTGCCAAGCTTAAAACAATCAAATCGGAGTATAGCGGAAAAGTTTACCAAAGGAATGTAGAATTTTTACCAAACATGATTCCAACATGTCGAAGGTTGGTCTGATTGATTAAATATTAACGTCGCACTGTTCAGCTACACGAAGGTTTTTGACGACGTACCACGCAACTTTGAACCATGGTCAAGTGACGTGGACACACTGACTGGCACCCCCTCTCCTAACTACCACACCACACCAACGGGAGGACGTTTCAGCTCTCGACAGATTTAACGTGCATGCGGGTCTTTGGTGGTACTGGGCTCGAACTCGTGACAGGGCAAGCCACGATCTGATACCTATACCACTTGGCCACTGCGGCCACAAAGATTGGTCTGAAACAAATGTCACAGGAAATAATAGTTTTCAATGGTGTTTTTGACTTCATCGCAAATAAATTGGGTAGTTATAGAAAATTGTGTTGAGTTTTTATCGAAAGAAATGCCTGATATTTTAATCGATAATAATTGTCTGTTTGAAGAAACTAGAACGCTGAATGTATCTTTAAATTCTGATAAATTAGGACAATGGGAAAATCAGCAAGTGAAAATTGATAAAAGATGGATGGAAACATTTAACCATCTAAAAAACGAACACATTCTACATAAAAATTTAGTTATTCTTATTGAATTTACGTTGTGCTGTGCCCTGGAACTAATGCAGCTGTTGAAAGAGTTTTTTTTTCAATTGGTGATGACTTTTGGACAAGTGAGAAACAAAGATTCAATGTTGATACTTGTTGCTGTAGCACTTACCGTAGAGTTCAATATAAAAAATATTTCTTGCTCCAAAATTTCCGATTTCTTAGAAATTAGTATAGTGACAAAAAAAAATCATTCAATGGAAAAAAATACTTGTTTAAGTAAGTAATTAAAAGGGATGTAAGCGTAATCAGTTGAATAAATGAAATGTTTCATATATTTACGTTGTAATTTTTTTAAAAAAAATTTCGTCTTCCTTTTCATTGTAAAAAAATGGTCTCCTTAGATTCCCAATGTATGCATAATTGTTTGGTTGGATAAGATGTAATGAGATTTATAAAATAAGGGGCAATGTACGAATGCTCATAATATTAATTCAAAGTTAACAGAAATCTAAACTTAATAAAATACGATATTAAGAAATATGTAAGTGAAAGTGTTTTGAAACAGTCGTATTCATGAATACTTAAATGTCAAATAGTGCATTTTCCTAAATTCTAAAAGTGCATCAATAAACACAGACTTATTTAGCATTACAGTTTTCAAATTTCATATTTTGAAATTTTGTGACTAAAGTTTTCCAAAAAATTTCAACTTAATGTCTTTTATTTATTTCCTATCAATACTGCCTAAATGATCAAAACCATGGTTTATTGATTTAATATTTTTTCACGAGCATATTAAAATTCGCATTTATTAATGCTGTGTACTTGTGTGATATTTACAATAGGAATTTTTTTGTAAATATTTATTAATGAATTCCTATAAAAAGTATGTTTCACGAATAAAAAAACTTTACTGCCATACATTTATACATGAATAATTTTTTTCACTCAAATAGAAATTAAAAATACATTCTATTAATAAATATGAAAACTCAAATATTAACATTTATCTGCATAAAAATATTTTTGTTTAATGAATTCATTTGCTACATGAAAATATTTATAAGGAAACAGCTAGTAAAATTTTTTAATAACTTTGTTGGGGGTTTTATGAACTTGCATTTCTGAAGCAATTAGTCATCTCGGCTTCAACCTGGAACTGGAAGTCCGTCGCCAAAAAAAAAGCTAAATAGTTCTCTCTCTCATTCAACCTATGTATACAAAACACAGATTAGATGCTTAGATGGCATTGGGTTGCAGATTTCAACAATTATTCCAGGCTTAAAAATGCTTTGCAATAAAAAACAATAGCAGCCAAGTCATTAAAAAAATTATTTTTATTAATTTGTTATATTTTAAAATATTGTTGATTTTGTTAATTATTCATAGAACATATTTTAGAGCCCCTCCCTCCCCAAACCCAATTACCATTCACTATCTTATTAAGATGTTTGTATTGTAACTCTCTCACACAAGAATCATTGTGTAAACGGGCGCGGATAAAAAGCTTTTAGATCGGATTTTTTTCTACTTTTGTGTGTGGATCAAGAGGTTCCTTCAGGAAAATGGTAAGCTCAAAAGCTTTTCCAAAGTGTAAAAGGTTGAATACCCCAATTTAGACTATTCACAAAGAGCTTACACAGAAAAACAAATTTTGTACAATATACTAGTGTGCAATTTGCCTATTTTAATAGAAAATAATTAAAATATTTGTTTTGCCTTTTATTTATTGATATAAAAGTTTTAAAAAAATACTATAATAACTATCTTTTATGGACAAAAAGAATTAACAACTACCAGACTGACTATTTGATGTTAAACATTGATTTAATATGTTTTTAGAAGTTTTATCCGAAATATTAGTTTTTATAGAATATTTTTAAAGCAAGTTACAGTAAGGCTAGAGTTTATATTTTTATATAATCATATTTTGTTCTTTAGTGAGCTAGGCCGCGGTAGCCGAGTGGTATAGGTATTGGACTGTGGCTTGCTTTGTCACGGGTTCGAGCCCAGTACCACTAAAGACCCGCCGTGTAGGGCAGCGATGCACGTTAAATCTGTCGAGAGCTGAAACGTCCTCCCGTTGGTGTGGTAGTTAGGAGAGAGTGGTGCCAGCTCAGGTGTCGTCCACGTCACTTGACCATGGTTCAAAATTACGTGGTCCGTCGCCAAAAGCCCTCGTGTAGCTGAACAGTGCGTCGTTAATATTCAATCAATCTTTAGTGAGCTAAAGAAATAAAAATTTAGTGTGTGGAATATATTTTCAATACGGAGAGATTTTACTTTTTCAAAAAATAATTTAAAAAATATTACGCATACACGAAGCTGTAGAACTATTGGAGAACAGAAAAGAATCATGAGAGATTATGAATGCATGGAGGTTTCTTAGAAATCTACAATGTGTACATTGAAAAACATGTGTTTAATTAAATATTATTTTACATCAAGCATGTCAAACTCATATGATACTGTAGACCACATGGTATATTTTATAATAAGTTGGGGGCCACATGTTTTCAATCTTGAAAAATTCAATAACATGCTATTTTTGATAATGTATTATGCATCTATTAGACTTAATATTTTGCATACGTACTCATTTTATACTTGACGTTATTTTTTAATCTAAGCTATAAACATTTTACATTCCTTATAAAAAATATTGCAAGAAATTCAATTTAACATTAATTTTTGGAAGATATTTGACATGGTTTTTTTTCACAAACCAAGTCATCAAGATTTTATTAAAACTACTGAGTTGATGCAATTTTTAAATTTGACGATAAATGTTAATTGGTTTAATCTTGACCTTTCTGAATTGTTGCTATTTTTCATTAACGAAAATAATTGCCCGCATAAATAAGTTCTTCCAAACTTAACCATTATTCGCAAAACAAACGATACATTTGAGGAAACCGATCTACTCTTAGAAATGTCGGTGTGTCATGATTTCAAGCCTAGTACAGCTGAGTGAGTGAATATTAACATCGCACTATTCATCTACACGAGGGCTTTTGGCGACGGACCACGTAATTTTGAACCACTGTCAAGTGACGTGGACGACATCTGAGCTGGCACCCCCTCTCCTAACTACCACACCACACCAACGGGCGGACGTTTCAGCTCTCAACAGATTTAACGTGCATCTCTGCCCTGTACGACGGGTCTTTAGTGGCACTGGGCTCGAACTCGTGACAAAGATTCTATCCGATACCTATACCACTCGGCTACCGCGTCCCTAGTACGGCTGAAGACCCGCCATGTAGGAGGGGTAGGATGCATGTTAAATCTGTCGATGCTCAAACGTTCTTCCGTTGGTGTAGTGGGAAGTTAGAAGAAGAGGGCTCCAGCTCAGGTGTCGTCCTCGTCACTTGACAATGGTTCAAATTTACGAGGTCCATCGTCAAGCCCTAGAGTAACTGAATAGTGAGATGTTAATATTCCCTCACTCACTCAATCGATAATAATATACTTAATAGATTTTTGCTTCAACAAAGAATCCCATTGGATTTCGATTTGTTTCATATCGTCAACCATTTCAATATCAATTGATCAGGTAAAATTGTGACATTTTAATTCACAGCTTTTCAATCCTCGCTCATTAATTCCGTTTCTAGCAAATCAATTTCAGTAAATTTTAATTTATGGAATTTAATCAATAGATATTGACAGCTGTCAAAAAATGAGACAAGTTTTCTTTTTCTATTTATTTTCTTCAAAGTAATATTATTTAATAGTATCAAATCGAGTTGTATATAACAACATGACTTTTTCCTTCAAGTTTAAAATTAAGTTGATTAAGATGGCTAGCCATATCAACTGAGAAAGCCAGGTCCTTTATCTATTGTCCATCTTTTAATTTATCACATTTATAATTTTTGTTTCCAAGAACTCTGTAATTTTATGCAGCAATTGAAGAATCGTTTTAACACTTTGTGATATGAAAGCCATTAAACTTCCGTACAATATGGTAGATCGTTGTATTTACTTTCTTCCTCCTCCAGAAATGAAGCAAAGCGACAATGATTAAGTCTATGTTCTCGAATATAATTTACAATTTTGGTGACTATTTTAAAAGCATGTCCTATGTTTAAAACTTTGGAGCCTTCCGGTGAATAATACAGTGAAACCATTCCAAATTATTAATACCATGATGTTTACATATTTCTTTTAATCTTGCAACCAATCCCTTAGGCATGGTAGGCGCACCATCATACAAGACAAACCAACTTTTCGAATGGTAAATTTGATTTCTTTAAAGGACATTCAAAATACCAATCATTTCCAAAACACTTATTTTTTCATTCACCTCCCATCTGTGAATAAAAATGACTATAGAGGAGCGAAATTTCATATATCCATACTTTCATCAATATGAAGAGGCTTCAACTGTTGATATTTTTGAATTATGCCGATTTATCAAATTCATCAACTCTGCTAGCTACAATATTTCGCCTTAAACTTACACTTTGATATGTTTGTGCTGGACACAATATTTAAGTAAACGTTCACTTATAGATTCCCTTTCAGTTACCTCCTTATCAATAATACGAGACCAACAAGCTACAGGGGCTCCAACACATGTGTTAATATATTAAGGAGCCCCCCAAAGGGTTATGTAAGAAAATTTGATACGTGGGCCACTCTAAACTAGTTACGCCAGTGCCTTTCAGTAAATTATTTCGATCTGCTTTAGTGATTAAATGGGATAATATATTATTACAGCATCTGTATAATCTGCAACCAATTTAATGAGTACATTTTATTTTTTTAAACAATTTATCTCAATTCTGACTTGTCTTCACAAAATTTTGCAAAGTATTGGTCAGAGATACTTTGTTTCATAATTTGTGTCGTAAGAAAATAACTATAAATAAATAATAATCTAGAAAATAACGACATTCTTCTTGAATTGACATTTCTTTACTTTTTGTTGAAATTTTATTACATTTCTTATTAAGTAACTCTTTAGCTTAGCTTGAATAAAAATCAAAATATCCTTTTATTCGCAAACGATTAAGTATACACTGCCCTTTATCTTAACCGTCTTGAATATTTTTTTAAACTTCAGAAAACACATCTCGGACTGCTTCTTGCTGATTGGACACTTCAAACAGAGAAGGAGGAAGAGAGAAATAAAAGTCGAACATACGAAGAATCGATGTACCATCCATAGGTAAGAATATTCACAATGCAGTTCAGAATTTAAAAGAAAATGTTCTTCAGTATAGTAAAATCAAATGAAAGCTTTTCATACAATGTAAATATATTTTTAATCTAAAGGTCATTTCTATTATTATAAAAGGGATCTCTTTTGAAGCAAGAACCGGCAGATACATTGTAGATTGATATGTTTAAAAGGTTCACCTCAAATAAATTTCAAAATTAAAAAAGTTTAAAAACCTATTATGTAAAAAATTTTAAAAAGAGTCAGCGGGCCGCGTGTTTGACACCCTTGTTTTACATGTATCTTCAAAAATCAAACTATAGAAAAACTTAAACCCATGGGTCAATTAGGAAATAACTTGATAGTTATTAGTGATTTATATCCAGTACTTAAAAAATTCCAAGACAATCATACGATGCAAAACTTGATGATCAGTTTGTTGGTTAAAAAAAAAAATTAAAAACAAATCACTTGATCAAAATAAATATATATATCATTATAAAGAAGAAAAAAATGGATAAAAAATGATTTTAAAAATTCTAGAGAAATGTGTATTAAATCGTATTGAGAAATGAAAGTTTTGTCACACACATAGCGCGCAAACTAAACGAAGTACTAATGAAAATGTCAACGTCCAGAGCGCATGCGGGGAAACGTATTTTGTCAACAAGTTGCAAGTCACCGAACAGTGTCCAATGCACGATGGATTCAAAAGTCGAGCCCCGAGATTTGTCTTTGTCAAGACCCGCCCCTGCTCTTGATATAAACTTTGAGTCAAAACTCCATAAAACGGCCTCAACTAAGGAAGCATATGGTTATCCAAACTTAGCGTTTACTCTACCGGGAACACTTGGTCACCTAGGGTTGAAACACTACCTACAGCAGGGATGGCCAACCCGCAGCATGTGTGGCACACAGAGACTTACTGAAAAATCAAAAATTTGAAACACAAATAATAATAAGTAATACATTATAAACACTCAGGAACATTGAAAATAGCGACCCGAAACTTTGCAAATAAGTACAGCGTAATGTGATATGCAAATGATCCAAGTTTTGTGCCAATAAGCATACTTATACACGCCAAGGTGGCGCTACAATCAGGAAGAGGGTGCTATATAAGCCAGCGCAAATTCGACGATTCATAAACGTGACGATTACCCGCCGATTGTAGGCAGACTTTGGTAAGCGAAACATGCCAGGTAAACGTGCTAGAAGACATTTCTCAGAGTTAAACTAGTTTGAGAAAGGCCTGATCATCGGGATGAAAACTGCAGGCTGGTTGACGCGCCGTGTTGCTGGCCAGGTGAATCGTTTGGAGTGTGCCGTTAGAAATTGTTGCGAGCAGGGGACACGAGAAGGTACCCACGCGTGGAAAACCGGGTCTGGAGCGACCAGGAATACTACGAGGAGAGAGGATCGAAGGATCGTACGGCAAGCACTTGTGGACCCCACAGTGACTCGTTCAACAATACGAGCAGACGTAGGCATAGTAATTGTTCCGCAAACAATTTCCAGACGCCTTGCAGAAGCCAATCTTCAATCCCAGCGCCCTTTCCGTGCACTCCCCTTAACATCGGCAACTGCGTCTACAGTGGTGCCAAGCCAGGTGATGGTTTGGTGTGGTGGCTAAGAGAGGGTGGTGCCAGCTCAGGTGTCGTCCTCGTCACTTGACCATGGTTCAAAATGACGTGGTCCGTCGCCAAAAGCCCTCGTGCTGCTGAACAGTGCGACGTTAATATTCTCTCGGTTTGAAAGGTAGAGGGGAACCTCGATCAGAGAGAATTGGTTCTCTCAATCCCACTTCTCTGCACCATGTTCAGTCAAGTCTTCCTTTACGGATGTTGTTCATCGAAACAACCCTCCCGAAAGCTTATTCTCTGCGGCTCTTCTGAATTTTTCTGCACTTCACCCATCGCTCTCCAACTGCCAGTTTCGTGCTGGATCGGGGATATCTTTCCTCTTGGTAACTCCCCCTATTGATTTAGAGTGCTTGATATTCCTGGATGGATCGACCCTTTCTGTGTGAGTTACCCGATGATTACACCTTTCTCGAAAACTAAACGTTCCAAACTACATGGCATCGTGCATGGAACTGCTAGCGATATTGTTTACTACACGATAGTTAACAAGTGTTGGCAGGGTTTGTAACAGTACAGCAAATACCATCGATTGCTCAAGAGTCCAAATGATTTGTTGGTTGTTAGGTAGTATATTAATTAGGTATTTCATTAACTTATATATATAGGGTAAACTTGGTATAGATGGGTACCAAAACACTTAATTGAAAATATACTACACTAAAACATTTTCTATTTTTCCAAAATTAAGATACTTAAGAGTAGGGTCTTTCTAATGGCTTATGAACAAAGCAGTAACTACTTTTGTTGTTTGTATATAGAAGCTCTGGAATTGCTACTATTTGACTAATACTGTAAGCCAAATGGGCACAGTTGCCGGAAATATAGACAGGGTTGTATTGTAAAATGTCATCTCTACATTTACTTTTTCCAAACAGAAATACATTTTTGCACAAATTACGTGTTTGGCAAATGATAAAAAGTAAAATTAAATCTTTGCTATTGAAAAAATTGTATCACACAAAAAAAGCATCCAAGTTTTTATCTATGAATTAAAAATAATTAAATGGTAAAAATCATATAACCTATTAAGTTAACACAACTTATTATAAACGTGAAGAAAAGCAACCTTAAATCATACGCTACACTTATTACAATAGGAGTCACCTTCGAACTGGACGCATTTTTCACGAATTCAGGATGAACACGAGCTACGACATTGCACACCTGTTCCTATCTCTAATTTTCTTCATAATACAGAAGTTCGCTCGCGCTTTATGTGGAAATGATTTTGATAGTTAATTTTTATCAATAAACACCGTATTTTTTGTGGAAATTTGCTTCTATCTTATAGCCCTTTTTCTTGACAATAGCTCCAGCTCGAATTTTTCATCTATAAGTCAACTTTTTCTTGGTACTGCCAAGCCAATTTTACTCCATTCCTTTTGAAATGTTCTTGGAGGTCGCTTTACTAAGGCTCATTTTAGTAAACCGAAAGTCCACTTCAGAAGGGATGGGGGATTTGACACGTATTTCATAAAATGGAATACACTTGTAGCGACACGTCGGTCGCGGGTTGGAGAGGAAGAAACAGACATGATCTGAAAATCCCTACTTTTATTCAACTTTTAGCACTTATGAAAATGCACTAGGATAACTAAACCCGAGGAGCAATAAAAATTATTAATCCTATTAAATATATGGTAACACTTATCTGGGTTTTGATCTTGTACGATCCTGCTTCCAACTTGCTAACTCGACAGCCGTAAAGTGGGCGTTTACCACTGTTCTGTGTATCCTTCCTTTAGATTTAATATTACGAAGTGGGACAACCAGTTGCTCACACTATGCTTTCCACTTAGGATCAACTATTAACCCTTATCTCGCCTACTCAACGACTAGCACTTAAATAGAAGTTAGTATTTGTATAAAATCAAGTGTTCTCTGTGGAAAGCTGTTTTCAAACTAAAATCACAGTTGAAAAGAATATTTTTCCCCAAAGAGGATTAGTAGGAACTCTAATAGAACCCATTACCTCCCCCTCCCCATAGAGAAGACACTATTGATACAATAAAAAGTACGTTGCCAATGTTTGCTACTGTTCAGAATATTGGCATAAATTCTCAATTAAACCTAATTCCTGACGCATTAGCGACTAATTCTAATAACTAATTTCCTATCCTAAATTTACTTAATTAATCCTAGGGACAAATCTCTATTTTTAATACAATATATAACACACCCCAGTCGGGTTAGGACTGGAAATGTGTACTGAAAATGTCATTACAAAAATCTGCACAGATGAATGAGCCCACAACTGGCTCTTTTTCTGAACATCTTATTTCATGAATACACATCAAGGTCTGGCACCCTGAAATGGAAATAGGATCACTCAGTAGCCTACATCTATACATTTAATATTAATCAGTTATAAATACATACATTTTTTACACTAATCAACCATAAAAACATGTATCCGCATTATAAATACAATCTGGTGTTTCAAAAATAACTTCACCTCCTTTCGCGCAGCGCAGTTAGTTTTATAGCTATTTTTCCTTACTTACGCCGTGTCCCAAACCAAATACTACCTACATACAATGAATACATACAATTTTTCAAATATAACATACAATATAGAAACACCTCAAGAAATTCTCGCCTGGTAAGTCACATTTTTGGCAAAACAATTATAAACAAACAAATATTTCCCCAATTTAGAAGAAATTTTACACAAAAGTTCATTTTCCAGTTGTAGAAAAATGCACCCATCTTGGTGACCAACTTTTGTTCAATAATAATAATTATTATTATTATTATCATTATAATTATTATCAGTGGCACACACAGGAATTTTTCAAGGGGTGGGCCCGGGGTCGAAAGTTCACCATTCTTGTATCATGCTCCTTTTGATTTTGTCGATTTTCGGGAACAAAACATAGTAAAAAACTAATTATTGAATAAATAATTCGCATTATTTAATAAAATTAATCATTAATAATAAATACTTAATTAAATTTTACGTACTATGTACTTAGAATTATAATCAAGTCGCAGATGGAAACATATTCACGTAAATGGTATTCCACATATGACAAAAATAGCACTAGTTCCTCATCAGCAAGCAAGTTTTTCCTTTACCTAAGTGTCCCGACATAGGATTTTGTCATGGAACTCGTGTAGAACATCAATACATAGAGATTTCAGTATGTAAACTCTAAGTTCCTTTAGTGAGATGACAAATATTTCGAATAGAAAAGTAATCGTTCAATAAATTTAAAATCTTGGGATCAATTCTCACATCCCGCCGATTCTACTGAACTCTCCTCTGGATTCCTCAAATACCTGTAAGCATCACCCAACTCAGGATCCATCCTTTGCTCTTCAATAAGTTGTTCTTTAGACGACAACACTAAAGATCTGATAACTGCACATGATTTCCGTGATTCCGCTGTACTATCAACTGGATTTCTTTACAACAGATCTGCCGCTACATTCTGATTCCTATGTTCTCACACAACATTATATTCTGCGAGCTTAAGTGACCAACGCACCCTCCTACTTGATAAGTTTTTCCCATTTGTTAACTTCGTTATTGCTGCTTGGCCCGTAATTACTTTAACCGGTAACTGACCAAAGTACGTGCGAAACATCTGCAACGCCCAAATGACCACCAAGTATTCCCTTTCAATTACGGAGTAATTCCTTTCTGCGATACTTAATCTTCTGGGTGCGTCCTGCTGCGTCAACACCATAACAACACCTCTCTCGCATCCGTATACTACTCTAACTGACTCTTAAATTCTCCCTAACTTCAACACAGGGGCCTCTGTGATTAATAACAAGACCCAAATATTTGCACACAAAACGAGACTTTTGCGGGTTCAACTTGAAACCGGCTTCCTGCAAGAACCGAAAGACTTCTCTCAAATGTCTCAAACGATTGTGACTCTATAATTACATCGTCCATATCAACACTAACTTCCCGATTACTGTCTTATGGATAATGTCAATCACTTTCTGAAAACTCGGAGCCACTTCGGTGAGACCAAATGGCATCCTAGTTAATATGCATGTATTACTCTTGGAGACGTTTTAGGAATATGTTTCGGATTAACCGCTAACTGAAAATATTCCGACCTAAAAGCGTCATAACTAGTGTGTTGGGGATTTTCGTAACAAGATCATGTGTGAGTGACAGCGATATTTAGTTATTTGAGGTAGTCTATCGGAAAACCGATAAGCTTTTGGCAACTATGGAGGTCATTAGAGCACAACAGTACTAGCGATACATATGGGGACTGAATACGGATAATCCTCCAGTATTTTGCTTGCGTGGTAGTCTATCATCTCTTGATTCAATCCATCATACCTATAAGATCTCGACACCAGTGGCGGATTATCACACGTATCATGATACAAAATATGTATTAGCCTATCCGAAAACCATAGGTGTAGGTCCACACGTGCCTTTCTTCATACTTCACTAACAATTGTAAAAGCTTGGATTTCAAAGACATTTTTTCCCACCATTAATAAGAGACTGTCATGCCATCAATTTTATACTAATTACAAAATAACCCGATTTCGCACTGCTCATAACTTTAAAAGCTACTTGAACAAATTTAATTTAGTTCCGTCATCTTCCTGGGGCTGCTGTAGCCCAGTGGTCAAGGTATCGGATCATGGCAGGTATGTTATATGTTCGAGCCCAGTTCCACTAAAGACCGGCCGTGTAGCGCAGAGATGCACGTTAAATCTGTCGAGAGCTGGAACGTCCTTCCGTTGGTGTGGTAGCTAGAAGAGGGGGTGGCAGCGCAGATGTCACCGACGTCACTGGATCATGGTTCAAAATGACGTGGTCCGTCACCAAAAGCCCTCGTGTAGCTGAACCCAATGCGACGTTAATTTTCACTCACTCCGTCATCTTCCCGTGATTGTAATATTGATGCTCCTACATACGCTCCTATGTTCCAAGAGAAAGAACGATCCTGAAAGTGGCTCTCAAGGAACTTAATATAAAATGGCCTCCACATTTTCACCAACTTGTTTCCACTAGAGTGCTTTTAAAAAGTTATTTGAATGTGTTGTTGATGTTTGTAATCCTTTATAACATTCGTTTGTAATGTGAGTTTCATACTTACTGTTCTGAGCCCCATAGGATACTTTGTGGTGAACGAGGAGATTTTATAAATGTTTTCAATTAAAACAAAAACTAGTTTCTTAAAAATCATAATATTAAGTATAACCAAAGCTACAGTACATTTTTAACGTGACTGTTAACAGTTATGTACAGTCACTCAAAAAAGTATTGGGACTCTTAACTGTTAAGTAATTTATAAAAAAAATATTTATCACATTAAAGCTAAAACAAAATGAATTATGAAATATTTTAACACTTGGTGTACAGTATACAAGGAAATTGTTATTAGTATTATGGAATTATAATTTTATCTAGCTTTGTGTCAAACATAATTCAAAGATACACTGGAGTCAAAAAAGTATTGAGACACTTTTGAAATGAGGAATTTAACAAATATACAGCGCATCAATATCATTAGATTAGAAGTTTAAACATAAAAGTTTCAACAAATAAGATTATTTATAGGAACAATAGCAAGAAATCAAGATATATTGGTTGGTGTGCAAAATCCCGTAATAAGTCATTACAATCAAGGGAAATCAGTTCGTGGAAAAGGAAAAATCTTAAAATTGATATGTCTCCTGTTTTTAACATCATTGACAGGTTCAAGAAAACAAATAGTGTTGAAAACAAGCAAAGATCAGGGCTTTCAGACATTTAATGAACATGAAGAAATGTGGATTGTGAGGCAAGTACACACTAATCCAAGAACTAGTGCAGTAAAAATGACTTTGCAATGTAAAAGTAGGTTCGGAAAATCGGTAAATCGTGAAACTGTCAGAAATGTTTAAGAAAACATAAGTATCATGGCAGAGTACCTCAAAGAAAGCCCTACATCAGCAAAGCAAATAGACAAGCTAGGTTGGCATTTGCTAAAATGTATGTAAGGTAGCCAACAGAATATTGGAAAAATGTAATTTTTGTTGATGAAAGCAAATATAACATTTTCGGGTCGGATGGCAAGCAAAAAGTTTGGTGGAAATCAAATACAGCAATGCATGTCAAAAATTTAAACCTACTGTCAAATATGGAAGGGGTAACCAAATTGTCTGGAGCTGCATAGCAAGCTCTGGTTTCGGGAACTTGCATTTTATTAATGGTATAGTGAATAAATATGTCTGCATATTATCTTGATATATTCAAGCAAAATTTAAAACAAATTGCGAGCAAGCTGGGAATCTCAGGATATTTTAAATTGTACCAATATAATGACCCGTAACACACTGCAGATATTTGCAAGTAATGGGTCCTCTATCACTGTCCTAGAGTTATTAAAACTCCTGCACAAAGTCCACACCTTAATCCCATTGAAAATGTGTGGGATTATTTACAGCAAAAAGAATATGAGCACCAAATTTCTAACAAGCAGGATTTAAGAAAATATTTGGTCAAATAGTGGACCAAAATCGATAAAACGTTTTGCAAAAAATTGACCCAATCCATGCCAAATAGACTTGGAGAGGTCATAAAAAGCAAGGGTGGCCCAACAAGATATTAATTTCTGAGTTTGAACTGATTTCTCTTAATTTATTGGGAAGTGTCCCAATACTTTTGAGCACATTTTTTTTATATATATAACTCGATTTCTTTTTTATTATCAATTTCAACTATAATTTCATTAATGTGTGAATTTTATTCAAATTATTATTATTTGTGTTTACCAAAATAACATTTACTTCTTGTTTTTGGTTTCATTCGTATGTTTAAGAAAAATATTACGATAAAATCTATTAACTGGTAGTGTGTCGCAATACTTTTTTGAGTGACTGTATTTTGTAAGTCTCCCATGAGTATGCTGGGATTAGTTTGTCCAAATTCCAAGAAAATCAAACAAAAACTAATGCACAATTAATATCTTTTTTTAAATTCCTACTATTAGTTCACACTCTTCCTATATATGTGTGTGTGTGTGTTGTTCAAATTTTCAATCGTTAATAAAGTACTTTTCATTCATTCATTAATTAAATTTTATTTTTTAATTTTAAATTTATTCTGCGTTATTTCTGACGAATCCATTAATTAAATTTAATAAATGAAAAAAAAAATTCTTTGTTGATTTAAGTAAGAATTGACTTAAAGAAATATTTTATATATTATTTTTTTTTTGTGACATGATTATCGTAGTAAAATTTTTCAAGCTTAAGTTGAAAAATACACACATTAGTACGTTGATTTTAATATAACAAATAAATTGGATTAATAATTATAATTAACTTTGCTTATAATTTGCTAGTTAAATTTATTATGTTAAATAGGATGTGTTACATTTTTTTTTTAGTTGTTTGGAAAGTTAGCTCCAATTTTGAAAGGAAAAGTAGCACATTTAAATTTTGATATGTTTGTATATGTTGTTTGCTGGATTTATTATTTTTAGGCGTATTCTTTTCCATAACTTTTATGCATTTATTAAGACAATATCCAAACATCCAAAAAAAATTCCAGATTTTATATTTTTAACATAACTCTCAATCAGTGTTTTAATCTGACTTTCATCTGTGGCCTCAAGGCTGAAATCACGAGCTTTCCACTTACTTCATTTCAGCTACAGCACCTTTCCCATGAGCAGTGCATATCTTTTTTCCCCGGTAAAAGAAAAGCATTTAGTGCACTTTGTTTATTTCTAGACTCAAAACTGGCAACAATTAATGTATCGTAACTAAAATTTTCCCTCAAATATCACCTTCTAGATTGTCTTTTGTTTTTAATCACTCTTATATATTACCTACCAAAACTCGGAGTGAAACCTATGTTCCCAAAGATGTGGGGAAAAATTTGACTATTTCTTGTACTATTAATCTGTTTTTTAAATTATGAAGAATATATTAAAACTATCAAGCTGCGTAACCTAAATATTTTGTATCAAGTTATTCATTGGATTAAATAAAGTATGGTATGAAAAAGCTGCATTTTTTGGTAATTTGAAAAAAAATGTATTTGTTAATAAAAAATTCCTTCTCAGCTTGGAAAATTTAAAACTTATGCCATAATTTTTAAACGTATACTAAAAACTCGTTCAGAAAGAGATATACACTATAATATCATAAACCATTTCAAGTTTTACATGGAGTTTTTATTGGTGTTTTACTTCTGCTGATCGAATTAAAAAAACACAGCCTCACATGTACCATTTCGTTATATTTATGTATTTGTGTGTCACAAAATTTGAACTAATAAAAGAAAGATAGTATGATCTGCTTGAATAATTAAAAATAATGTTCATACATACAAGAAACTGATTGTACAATTTCTTGTCGTTACTTTTTTCCAAGTTAAAAAAAAAGAAATGAGTTGCCTCTAGAAATTTAAGGTCCTTGGAAATAATATAACTACCAAATGTTGTGAGTTAAAGAAGAAAAAAGAAAGTGTTGCTTCATAACAATTATTATTTTTTTTTTTTGCATGAGGAAATGGTAGCGCAATGTGTGTGTGATTGAGGAATTCCTGAATACTTTAAATGATTTTGAAAAACACTTTTGATATGCGTCTAATAGTTGTTACAAACTTTCTTACCTTGAACATTTTAAAATGCTGACGCACAACCCCTTACAAAATAATCCCCTTGGTCTGCCTTGGGGGCCAGCGCTTTTAACAATACTACTCAGGAAGCCATTTGTTGCCTGGGATGCTGCTTTGAGCTCGATATCCCCAAACCTGCTGTTTCCCATCAATTGAAATCAATTAATACGTGGGCTTATTTCTGGTTCGGTTTTATTCAAGTACTGAGTGATGTAGAAACCAATAGAACCAAAGGAATTGGAACGTTATTTTCCACTATTTTACTTGAAACCACTAAATTAGAGCTACTAATGAATTATTCAAAGACATTCTACGCGTCCAGAGGATTTCTTGAGACACACATGTAAGCCCCATTTCTAAGACATGATAGTAGACAGTGGTAGTGGGAGAGTTAAGAAATTAAATAACTGATTTATTTACTTCACAGCTATTAAATACAATATATTTACATTTTAAATAGAAGTTATTCATACTATAAGTTATTTCAATTCTATAGAACATGTCCTTTGACAGGGACGTGGCAAACACAACCGATCTTTTTGGTGTTTCAAAACGGACTCATTTTACTTCTGCTGGGGTGTCACCTCTTTTATATCTCGAATTTAAGTCGGGGTTCCGACTTGTGAACACCGTTTATTGGAGCGATGTCAGATAAAAATACCCCATAATATTTAGAGGTACACGTGTGGATGGGAATTGTAATACCATCAGTACAGTTAAGCTGTACAAACACACACACACACAAAACATACAACTCTCCCTCCTTTCAAAAGTTTTCACAGAAGAGAAGTTCAGTTCCGGTGGTGCTGACAAAGGAGAAATGACACATATGGAATATATCACTTCAATCAAGAGTACTATAGTATTTCCTCTCTCTGAATTGCTTTTAAAACTACATAAAAAAACTCAACTAATTTTAGAATTGTTTTACCGTTACTGAGTGAGTGTTCTTGCTAGGGAACACAAATTCAAATTACAAGACAAATGTTCAGTATCAATAATAAGAAGGTATACTTATCATTAAAAAACACTCTTATCACAATAATTATTCTAATTATTATTTTAACAGCATGTTGAGATATCAATATACTAAGTGTACAACTTTGCGTATAAATGATCCTTCGCAATTTGTGCCTTACTTTTTAACCAAAATTTAAGGTATTCGACTACCTTCGGAACCGTGATTTTACAAAAGCGTTTAAATGGATAATAATTATGACATTTAGTGTCACTTAGATTAGAAAATACATATAAAATTGTTTTAAGAATACTATTACAATAAAAAAATTATTTAAGTACAATAATTTGACAAAAAATGAACATAGAAAAATGACCCATTTTCAAAATATTCTCCTTTTGTGAAAAATGCTTCTATTATAGTAATATTTTGCCTGTATATAGCTCAGACATCTGTAGAGAGGCTCAACTAGAATTTTTGAAATATACACCTTAGAAGTGGGTTTATCCATGTTTTACGACAACAAAGGGGAGTAATTTTAAGAAAAAAACGCCGATAATTATTTCAATTGGTTGTAACTCTGAAAATAATGTGAATTTTTCAAAAAAAAATAGTTCAGGCTCTCTGGAGAGAGAAGTTTTTACTTAATATAAGTAAAATATTATTATTTTAGAAGCATTTTTTATAAAAGAAGAACATTTTGAAAAAAGGTTATTTTAAGTTAATTTTTTGCCAAAACATTGTACTTAAATAAATTGTTTTTGTCAAAATGTTCTTAAAACAATTTTATACATGTATTCTAATCTAAATGACACTAAATATCACGAAAAATATCCATTTATGCTCTTTTATAAAATCACGGTTCCGAACGTAGTCGGATACCTTAAGCAAACATGTCTATATTAATATACAAGGCAGACAGAATTAAGCATATTCTTATTATTACTCCTCGTGAATTGATCCTTTTAACTTACATATCAATTCTAAATTATATAAAGAATTACCAATAGAACATTATTAATAACATTTACTAATCATCTACCTTGATCTATTGAGATTCCCCTCATTTTTGTAACATTTACCTGACCGAAGTATCATTTTAAAACTTCTACGAGATAAGTCACACCTTGATTGTTTGGGAAAATTTATTTAGTAATTCGCGCCACTGATGAGTCCTTAAGGTATCCACTAGCCTGGGTTATATCCTCGAAATCATAAACTATGGAGTTGTTTACTACTAGTTATGGAGCCTCCAAACTTTGATCCTCGAAAAATGCTTGAGCATCATCGGAAATTACTAAGTTAACATCTTTAAGTTGGCGTGTTACACCATTACTATCATAAACAAAGGTTTCCGCTTCATTTGCTTCTTCATTTATGGAAACATCTTCCCCCTTGTATCCTTACTATTACTAATCTCAGTTTCCTCCTTAATCTCTTTCATTTGAGAGCTAGTCTGGGTTTAATGTTTATTAAGAAAAAATCCTAGCCTGACTTGTTTCTGGTTACCTCGATTGTTTTGTTTCTTAGAAAATGCCTATCGTGTGTGTTTAACGATTATTACAAACAGCGGCTTGTACCATACCAAAATCTCCGGAAAACTTTACAATCGCTAGCAATAAACGAACCAATCTAGGGCCCAGACATTTTCTCCTGAAAGAGAAGGATTTTCCACGTATGAAATCTATGGTCGGAAATCTGTCGACTATCTCCTACTCGAATCCCTTTCTTGCCGTCTATCACCACTGCTCGAGCCATAGGCTGAGGCCTTTCTTCATATTTTGCTAACAATTGCAAAAGCTGAGCTTTAATCGTTGGAACATGTACATAGTCAATCAGCTGTGTCATCACTATAGGAGTGATCAACTCTTCTTCCGTCATTCCCGGGGGTCCACCGCCCTCGTGTTAATATTCAATCCATCATTCCCAAATTAAGTTGTTTTGGGATTTTGAGTAATTTACATACCAAGTCTAACCCCTACCTTGTTTAGATTTGTAACTCAACCTCCTACTCCTCAGGTTTTATAACATAAGACCCCCATCAATAAAAAATTAGCCATTGCATTAAAGACGATTAAAATTGGCTGAAAATACAACAGTTTAATTGGATTAAAATAAAGGAGATATACTATTTAATTAGATTTCATTGAAAATTGAATAAAAATTGACACCACGCGCGCTTATTTGAACTTAGACAAGAAGCATAGTTTTTAAAGACGGTCCTTTTGATCTTTCTTCGAAATTGTATGATTTTAATTGGCTTCAGGCACTTGCATATTTATCTAATATTTTTTGCAAATAAATAGCTTAAATTTGACACTTTAGAACAGCGCGATAACGATATTTAATGTTGATGATAAAATTTTGTAAGTATGATTAAGAAACTACATTTTTGGAAAGAATGTAATGAAAACAATCAATTGGAAGTATTTATGACTCTACATATTTTTTTTTTGTTAGAAAATAAGATTAGTCTGTCTCAAGATATATACGAGAAAATATAATAGTACATTTAAAAGGATTACAATTCTTTTATGGAGTATTTTCCCAAACCCGAAAACCAAAATTATAATTGGATTTCAAGCACCTTCTATGAAAAAAATGTATAGAAAAAGTTCTACATCATTATCAATAAAAGATAAAGAAAATTTATTAGAATCATCATATGACAGAACTTTACAAGTAGAATTTAAATGACATAATCCAATTAATTTTTGGTTAAGAATTGATAAAGAATATAAGCAACTTCTGAGAAAGCTGTTAAATTATTATTACTGCTTACTAGCACGAAATTAGTAGAAAAATAAAATTAAAAAAAGAGCTTTCTCTAAATATATTACTTTACAATAGAAGTATCGAAACACAGATTGAACGCAGCTGTGGACTTACTCTCATCTTTTGAACCAAATTTCAAAAAATGAAACAAGCATCTCATTAAATTTATTTTATAAAAATATTTGATTAGGACAGGAAAATAAATCAATTGGTTTTTTATAATCTTGTGTTTTTATTAAAACCTTTTATTTGTAAACAAGATATGACAAAACAGTAAATAAATATGAAACTTTTTGAACAAACACATGTTCACACACATGTATATGTTACAAGTGAGTTTATAATACGTACGATGTTCCGGCATGTTTCAATGTAATTCGTCTCATTATATGATATGAATACATGTTTACCGGATAAAATGTATAATGTAAATAAATAAACACACTCGTAATAACACACTTCATGAAGTACAATCATTTTTACAACGTGGTACAATTTAGCATGATGTCTAACCAAGTGGTGTGTAAGCCAAAAAGGTTTGGGAAACGCATAGATAATTGAAAACAATCCTCCTCGATTAAACCATGCCACTATTTGATGGCAATAAATCAGGGAAGCGACTTTTACTTGGCACACTTTGAGGTAGAAATTGAAGAATGGGATTATTAAGTTTTTCGCGAGCGATCAACTCAATTTCAAAAGAAGCCTTTTTTAAAGGAAACATTCTTACTATTTATTATTATTGATATGACAAGTAGTAAGCACAAAACATAAATTTTAATAAGTTGATCAATTATTTTCTAAGAACTGGAAATGCGATCAAGTATTGCATGATTGCGTCCAATGTGACATGTAATGACGTCTGGGAGACATTTGATCATTGTCACTGTTCCCTTTGACGTCTCGAAGCGGTTCAAATCTGACACCTCGAATCCTGCGTGTTCTCAACTCTACCAAAAATCCCGAGGAAGTTCGTTTGATTTGTATAGCATGGGGTTAAGGGGAGTCTCATTTGCATTCGTTTCTTTTCAATTCCCCAGAGACGTTTTCATAAGCTCAAACAGAACACAAATGGCTTCAAATCAAATCAAAATACTTCTAGTACTATAATGAAAAAAGTATTGATGAAAATATCTTCAAATATCTGCATATTGAGTTGAGATAAGAGCAATTACAAAATGCCCAAAGATTTCATTTGGCTTAGGAAAGCATTTGATAGAGTTTATTCCAATAGGAAACAGGTTTCTATATGTAATAATGCTATTCTTTTTTTTTTATTCTTAAGATGACATTAAAAAAAAAGTGTATGTATGCTTAGGAAATAAATAGATTGGAAAATATATAGATTTTCTTCCAAAAAATATCTTTCAAATTCGTTTTTTAGATTGATTTCAGTTCACTTAAGAGTTCTATAGCATATATATATTGTGTCATAATAACCGTTACCACTTAATCATTTGGGATGAGTGCGACACGCTCTCATTTATTTACTGAAAAAAAATACGCAAAGTTGCATCTCTTCATTCCCAGGGATTGTATTTGTAAAGAAGGATCAAGAAAAATTTGTGTCGGTTGGTTGGAGTGAATCTCTCTGTCCACGCCTCTTGCATGTTAAAAACTCGTGTTAATTACTTAAGGAACTTGAGGGGGAGGAGCTTTGGAACAAAGCCCAACAAAAGTGTTTAATGAAAGCAATTAATCACTCGCTCGGATTGACGCTAGAGATTCATGTTTATTGATTCTTCCTCAACACCCCCAAACATTTGATACGCTTCAGGAAACCCGTGTAGACACTTTAGGAAAGGTCATTAGAGTTCGATACTTCGTCGCCGCACCCTGAATCATTTCAAAGGCAAATAATGAATGACTCTCGTTACTTTGGACTCATACTTCATTTTGGAGATTATCTTCTTTAAAGCACACACACACACACACAAGTTATTTTTCCAACTGTTCATAATGATAAACAATCAAGATATTTATAGGAGTAGCATCAAAATGACAAGAATATATTTTGTTTCCGATCTAACTTGAATCTCCCCTAAAAAAAAAAGTACTTCTTTAACGAAAAATCCAATCTAGTTAGAAATATGATTTTGAAAGACATAGATTGATTGGTATTCCTCTAAAATTAAAACCTGTTTCTCCCTTTGCAACTATATAAATTAATTTTGAAATAAAACTATGTTTCTCTTAGATTTGAATTAAAGCTTGCCTAGAACGGATGATAAATCAAAAACATTTCCTTTGATTCTAAGCAAATTATCTAAGACTCGATATTAAATAATCATTCTTGATTTTCATCAGTAAAATTAAACGATACATATCTGTATTTATTCCCATATCAATGGCTTCTCAACTATTCTCTCTCAACTATTCTTGCTTATTAACTTAGCAACTAAAGCCTTTAATGGCGAACCTTTTTAACCTTTCTAAAGTGATCAGAATGACACTTAAGCTGGAGCCTCACTCTCTAAACTACCCTACCAAGCCAGCGTGAGGACTTTTATTGTGTCTTAACATCGCCTCTGAAGCAACGCTGTTTGTGACAGAACTCGTAATACTGAACTGCCATCAAATTCCGAGAAAGACACCTGAGCGTGAGGACTTTGAACCTCAACAGATTTAAGATAGGGTATCGAAGCCACGAAAAATGACTAGAGCTCCAACTGCCCCATTCTCTTCGATTATGTTTATCATAAGGGAATGACATCATATTAAAAAAGCAGCACGGAGGCAACATATCTCGTCATTCGAACCCCAGTAAGTGGCGAGGACGACACTTGAGCTGCTACACCCTCTCCAAACTTCCCCACCATGTCAACAGGAGACTTTGAATCTCGACATATTCACTGTGTATCAGCCTCTCTACATGGTTAGTCTTCAGCGGCATCAGGACTCAAAATGCCACGACTAGCCACCAGTTCGTAACCTCAGCCTAACTAGGCTACCCCTTACGTTTATCACACTTAGGGTTCTTTTTAATAATGCATTCAGTCGGTACATTTCTTATTTTTGTAAAAAAAAATAGATATTAATTCAAACCGAAACCCAAAATAAGATTTAGTAACGTTCTTCAAATGGATGTTTCGGATTGTCGTGAATTTCAACTTTTTTTCAATGAAATATGCATCTCCTATAAATTATCATCTTTCATTTCTAAATCTGTATTGATTTCTGTTGACGAATCGTTTCTATTACGCTTTATATATCGCTTGTTCTTCTTGATTGCTTCATAAATTTTCGATACAATCACAGATCTATCAAAGGAATATTCCCTATGCTTCTTTCCCACACGGTCATTGAAGTAATTGATCAGAAGGATTTGAAATGAGACATCAGACTAACAATAAAAAAAGCTCCATTTAAACGCTTTGATTTTTAATCCATCATTTCTTATTCATTTTTTTTGCGCTAGATTTCCTTTCAGAACTTGTTCATGTTTTTGATCTTGCAATCCGTTACATTAGAATTAGTCCACATTCGGTCCGAGAAAAATGTACAGCAAGACAGAAATTGTAAGGAAAAAGCATCCCTTATATGTCATGTACATGGTATGCATGAACTAATAATGAATTGTACATATCTTAGTATTCTGAAAACACACTGCTTTTAACGTAAAGTTATTTACGCACTCATTTTCTTCTGTATCTATTATATATAAATCAAGATAGTAATAATTCTTTAATTTTAAAGTGCATCATTTAGGGAATTGGATAAGTGCCCTACACCGCTAAATTTATAAAATCAAAATGGTTTCGTTTCCATTTTTTCTTTGGTTTTAATCTGAATATATATTGGCTCAAAAAGAAAATATTGCCCCCTCCCAAAAAAAATGCTTAAACATTTTTTGAAAAAAAATTCAACCATTTAATCCTTTATATACAGCATTTTGATTTACTGCTAATTTTTTCATGCAATATTTTTTTTTGGACCACTGCATTGAAAATTAAGGGATATACATAATTAAAAGACTCAACTGTGGGAAATTTAATTCGTTAGAACTAATTAATTAAATTGGTACCTTAAGCAATTCTCCGCAACCTTTTTATCGCTGAGGACCGGTCACCGTTTGATAATTTTACCGCGGTCCGCCGAGGGTGGGACACGTTGATTGTTTATATTTTAGATTGCTTTGATTTAACAATTTTAATTTAGCTACATTTAAATATGCCTTCAGAATAAAATATAGTTACACCCCAAAAATGAATAACAGTGATTTAACGTGGAATATAAAGGGATTTCCGTGGAAAGTTGCGCAAATCCGAGAGAAATGTACCACTTTAAATAAAATGGCAATATTTTAATAATCTTTAGGCGGCCCGGCACCATTTGATTCATGGACCGGTACCGATCCACGGATCGGGGGTTACGGATCACTGCCTTAAAGGACCGTCAGCGCACAAAGGTCTCAAATATTCTCATAAAACGAAAAGACCGAATAACTTTTTAATGTAGTCTTAACTCTTAAAAATATTAAACAACCACAGAGAATACTAATATTTTACAGCACAAAATTTTTATTTTTAAAGATTATTAAATTTTTAACATTTATTTACTTTTTTTACACATAAACTTAGTTTGGTGATATTCAAAAAGAAACAGCTTTTTTCATTAATACAAAGAAATTCATTACACGTTTTGCATTTTGAGTGAGGTTTCAATTGAATATTTTTTAAAGCATTGCATCTAGGGGTAAGAAATGTTATATTTTCTTAGCATGAATTACTGCACTTTGAGTTCAGCCTCTTGATAATCATCCTAAGAATCTAGCGAAAATTCCAGCAGGTAATTTGCTGGGACTTCCTCATCGGAAAAATCTTCTGTTAGTGCATCAATGATTTCGGATGTCAGGTTCTATAAAAGCTTCTAAAGCCTCTTGGAGACTGAGCTTCTTTTTTACAGACTTTCTAAAAAAAGTAAATAATAATAAAAATAATATTTGCACCTCAAAAATCTCCAACTACTGTTAAATCTCTGTTGCACATAAAGGAATTAAAATGATGTTACATAATTTTTGAAATAATAATACATATTTCATTTAATTGTGAGGCAAAAAAATACGAACTCGGATTCTAAGTTATGAATTTTTTGAAAAAATTAAAATCAAACAATAAAAAAAGCCAAATAAATGAGTTAGGAAAAAAGAAATGCTAAAAAGGCCACAACTCTATTGCACTATAGTGATGACGCTTCAATACAACACAAATTAATAACAAGCTGCAGGGATGGAGTAAAACTCAGTTCTTGCTCCAACACCCAGTATGCTGTCAGTACTTATAAGTACCACAAAGTTATTCAACTGGGAAATTAATTATATACATTGTTTACTTAACAAAAATAATCAAATCTCTCGTTTTCTAAGGTTTTCCTTAGCATATGAAAAAAATAAAAAGACACTTATATTTTGACATTAACTTCTTTTTCGGAACAAAAAGGGCAATCCTCACGATCTGATCAAAAGTCAGCTCAAAATGCAACTTCTGCTATAAAACTATTTGCCTTCCCCGCTAAAATACTCACTATAGAACCCGTGCTGCCATATATCTTGAAAGAGTTGATTTAAAAGAATATTTCTGCTAAGTATTGTCAGAGTATTCGTAAAAATGGTAATTCTATGTAATTTTAAAGGGAGTGGTACTTATAAGTACCGTCGGAAGATAAAGGGTTAAGAAATGTTTTCCTTAAATGACAAATCTGATAACTGAACTGTTGTTCTTTTGTGAAATTACTTCTACTCAGGTATCTCTGGACAGCACAGTTATTTATATACAAATACGAAAATAACGATCACGGATACTGCACACAGCAAGTCTGACCAAAAGCACACAACAACCGGTCAGCCAGTGAACCACGTAGAAGGAATGTGTGGGAGTGAAGTGGAAAAACCACGCGTGGGCGGGTCACACAGTTATTCTTCCGCCAGAAAAAAATAACTCACTCGCTTCACTCCAACATACCCCTCCTGCGAGTGATGCATTTTTTTCAAACAATACTAATATTATAAACACATAAATAAAACACAACAAAATATAACAATAAACACAATGACATAAAATCAAGAGAATAATGAAATCTTTTGCATTGAAAATTCTAACTTTTCTACATTCATGGCTTTCGTAAGAAAATCTGCAATTAAAAATTCTGTTTGGATATATTCTAATTTAATTACAGTATCTTCAATTAAATCCTTTATAAATTGAAAACGTAAGTTCATATGCCTTGATTTATTTGAAGAACGGGGACCCTTAATCCTCTGAATTGCTGCTTGACTATCTGAATTTAAAGTTACAGCATTATTTATAAATTGTTCACATTTTAATTCAGTTAACAAATTTACAGTCTAAATTATATCTTTACAAATTTCAGAAATAGAAAATAACTCTGCTTCACATGTTGTTAAACTAACACTCTTTTGCTTACGACATTTCCATAAAATCAATGAATTACCAAGTAAAACTACACCACCAGAAAATGATTTTCCATTTTCTGCATTTCCCCAACTAGCATCTGAACTAGCATTTAAAATACCAAATTCTTTTTCATAAAACAATTTTTTATCTTTTGAGCCCATCAAATATGTTAACACTCTTTTAGCCAAATTGTAATATCTCTTCTCTGGATTATGATTAAATTGGGATAAATAAGACGTTATAAAGGAAATATCAGGCCGAGTTCTATTAGCTAAATATAAAAGTTCACCAATTAATTCCTGCTACATAGCAATATCAATAAATTCATTTGTAGAGGGAAAGTTTTTGTCTTCCCCTTCACAATTGGAGTTTTGACACTTTTACAATTTTCTAAATTATGTTTGACTAATAATGATATAATGTAGTCACACTGGGATAAATAAAATAAATACCATTTTCACCTTTTTCAATTTCCACATGCCTAAAAACTTAGTTTTGTTTTCAACCACTTCAAATACATTGTTAATCTTATTAACAATATCTTCATACATTTTATCATTGTTACAAAAAATAGCTAAATCCTCTACATACATAATATTAGAACACTTTGATTATCAGATTTAGTAAAAGCACAATTATCAGAAGCTAATTGTTCTAAACCAAAATTTTCTAATTCACACACACACACACACACTTCATTTTCATATACCAGTTTCTACCAGACTGTGGCAAACCATCAATACTCTTCTTCAATTTACAAACTTTGTCATCTCCAATTAATTTCTCATAACCAGAGAAGGAGATAACGCATACACAATCTTCTCTAAATCTCCATATAAGTATATGCTGTTTTTACATAAAAAAAATAACATTTAATTTTAATTTAGCTGCAAGTGCAATTAACAATCGAAAAGATTCAATATTTACAACTGGTGAATACGACTCTGAATAATTTGATTAGCATATTAATTTGATTAAAATCAGCTGCTACAAGTCTTGCTTTGTATTTTATATTTTTCCCAGCATCATCTTGTTTTAAACTGTATACCCATTTAGAGAGAGAGAGAGGTTTTATTTTCAATTTGATTTCGAAGGTTTTTGTACGATTTTCTAAACTTTATAATTATCTAACGAATCTAATTCATTCTCCATTGCCAATTAGCATTATTTTTTGCCTCAAAATAAGAGTTTGGTACATTATTCGTTAAATGAACTGACATCTGCTTAGATTTTAGTCTGTCCGATCTTCTAACAGGGATTTGATTTTGTACATCATTCAATTCAAATACCGGGACTTGGGTTCTGCCTGTCTGAGGCGATGACGTGGTCTGAAGGGGAATTAAGTTATCATTCTCAATTGCTACAGGCCCATTATTTATTTCAAAATTAGACGATACTCCATCCTCTGTATTTTGATTAATTTCGCTTCTTTCGGGAGAAACTTGAAAAAACGAGTCAAAATATCCCATGTTTCTTTTTCAATCTCACATAAATAATTACTACCTTTTAAAGATTCATTGAATTTAATTGATCTCTCTTCAATTATTTTTTTGATTTTAATATCATAAATTCGATCTCTAGCATATCCTAGCCTAATCCCACGTCTTCCTGGAACTTCAAATTTTTTTTTCTCAACACTTTCGGAACGGGAAAATAGAGGCTACATAGCCAAATTTTTTGAGATAATTTAATTTCGGTTTCTTGTGTGTCCAAATTTCTAATTGGATTTTTTCGTTCCCTTTTCATACTGTAACATTAGGTACTTGAGTACTACAATTAATAGCTTCAGCCCAAAATTTTAAAGGACAGAGAAGCTTACTTTCATATAATAAAAATCTAGCTCTTTTTAGAAGAACGCGGCTGGCCTTGCCATTTGATTCATTATTGTATAGAATAGTTTTTTCCTGAAATATTCCTGTGAATTAGCCAGGTAAATAACTAGTTGTTCATTTACAAATTCTAACCCATTATCAGTTCTTATCTATTTCATCCTTTAACAGATACATTTTCATATATATACATATAAATAAAAATGAAGTGTTTGTTTGTATTTTAAAATTAGCAGCTTTTTACCAAGTGCATTTTAAAGTATATACGGTACTTATATCAGAAAATCAATTTTTAAAATTTTTTTCTGTCTATCTGTTTTTCTGTCTGTCTGTTTGTTCCGGCTAATCTCTGAAACGGCTGGACCAATTTTGACGAAACTTTCACTGGCAGATAGCTAATTCAATAAGAAATAACTTAGGCTACTTTAATTATAGAAAAAAAATAGGGTTCCGCAAAAATAACATTTAAACGAATGAAATGGTGAACAATATCCGTTTCAAATAGGGATTATTTTTGCCAATAGGGATTATTTTTAGTCATTAGGGATTGTTTTATTATACGAGCCTTCTGTCTCGACGTTTCTAGGCAAACTTTTTTGTTTGATAAGGTTACTGAGACTCGCAATATTTCCCGTTCATATCCGATCCTAATGATTTTAACAGTCTTCACTAGCCCCTTGGTTGCGGCTTCGTTTCATCCTACCCAGTCCCTCATCTCATTGACAGTGTCAAAAGTCATGAGTACCTCTCCCCCTGATTGCAGATTCGTTTCACCCTACTGTTGCTAAGACCTGTTTTGAACTGTTGCATCATTCCAATGATATCATTCGTTCTCAAAAACACTGAGCAACATCAATTTTTCTATAACTTACACAGCATTTAAACTTAAATCAGGAAGTTTTTGGATTTTACGTCATTTGACTTCTCACAAGGCTCGCATTCAAATAGAGGTAAGCTAATTTCATACCTCTATTGTTTATTTCATTGCCAAACACTGCACAAAGCAGTCACAATAAATGTTTGTCTTGCAAGAGTGATTGTGCAAGTGTGAGTGTGCGTTGGGGGTGGCGATCGCAGGGCCAACAGGTTTTTTTTATTTAGTTAAGTACGTAGGTAGTTGTTTCTAAAATAAATATTTTTAATTATATTTTAAGTGAAAAAGTGCACACTTACACCCTTAAATTAAGTAAGTTTATTCAAAACTGTATGTAACTTCATTTATCCTGCATATTATATACACAATATAATAATATTTCATTGAATAATATTTATATTGCGTAATATTTATATTGAAATTAAAGAATAACGGTTTTTCGAGTTACAAAGTATTTTTTTCCTACCGTTCCGTTCTCTTAATTCATTTTGTTTCGTTACATTTTCACTGTTTTCTGATAATTAGAAATCAATGTTAAACACGTCTATAGGTTTTCTCTTATGGAAGTAGTTCAGTTTTTTATTTACTTTGAAATCGATAAATTCTTATTCTTATGTTATTTTATTTAGTTAAGTACTTAGGTAGTTGTTTCTAAAATAAATGTTTTTAATTACGTTTTAGGTGAAAAAGTGCACTTACACCATTTAGCTATATCTAAAAGGAAATCAAATCATTTTAATATAAATAAATTAATTGAATTGAAGTGTGTTTGTAGTTTGAAAGTACAATTTTTTACTAAATGCATTTAAAAGTGTATCTACGGTACTTATTTTTTAAAAAATCAAGTTTTTAAATTTTTGTCTGTCTATCTGTGTGTTTGTTCGGTCTGAAACAGCTAGACCGAATTTGACGGAACTTTCACTGACAGATAGCTGTTGTTACAAGGAGTAACTTAGTTTAGTTTTATTTTAGAAAAAAAAATAGGGTTCCGCGAAAACAAAATTAAAACCAATAAAATAATGAACAACATCCAATTCAAAAATAGGGATTATTTATTATTACTTTTTTTAAATACGCGAAGACATTTAAAAAGCATTTCTTCATGGAACAAACGCAATGACTCATTTTTAACGAAAAAGAATAATTTATTCTTACTGACTCACTTTTCATTTCTGTCCTAAGAACAGAAAAAAGCTATGAGCAATATAAGGATTAATCTATACGTATAAATAAAAATGAAGTGTTTGTTTGTATTTTAAAATTAGCAGCTTTTTACCAAGTGCATTTTAAAGTATATACGGTACTTATATCAGAAAATCAATTTTAAAAATTTTTGTCTGTCTGTCTATCTGTTTTTCTGTCTGTCTGTTTGTTCCGGCTAATCTGTGAAACGGCTGGACCAATTTTGACGAAACTTTCACTGGCAGATAGCTAATGCTTTATTTCGCGAGCCTTCTATCTCAACGTTTCTAGCAGTTATATCAAACTTTTTTGTTTGATTAGGTTACTGATACTCGCGATTTTTCCCGTTCATGTCTGATACTAATTATTTTAACAGTCTTCACACCATCGACACTGTCAAAGGTCATGCATCTCTCTAACCCTTTGCTTGCGACTTCGTTTGTGTTCGTTTCACCCTAACCAGTCCTCACCCCATTGACAATGTCAAAGGTCACGCGACCCCCCTGCTTGCAGATTCGTGTCACCCTACTGCTTTTTAGACCTGTTTTGAACTGTTGCATTCAGTGCTTATAATCATTCAAATGATATCATTGTATTACAAGAACACTGAGCAACATCAATTTTTCCGTAACATAGACAGCATTTAAACTTAAATTAGGAAGTTTTGGGGTTTACGATATTTAACTTCTCAAAAGGCTCCACATTTAAATAGAGTTAAGAGAACAGGGACATCATATACTTTCAAATAATCAATTTTTCAATTTTAGTTCTAAAAAATAGTGCTTATTTTTCTGAATCTAAAAATGTATAATACTTATATGTTTGTTGATAAAATAGCCCTAAAATATGAAAAATAAAAATGTAAATAAATGACCACGCCCCTTTTGACACGCCCCTTTGAACTTTAAATATGTAGTTTCCCCTGTGTTTTATCTATATTAACTTTTGATTGTTTTTTCGTTTGAATGTTAACCCGCTACTTTTTAGCCACGCTTGTGCGTGAGCTATTGTTCCAAGCTGTGTGACAAAATTTCTTACTTTAAATTTCGGTTTATGGCAATGTTTTGAACCGAGTTCGTCTATTCCGAAGTTTCTTGTGGCATACAACTACTTAATTTTACATTAATTTTCGTAAGAAATATTTATTTTTTACTTATAATTATTAATATTCATAAGATTTTAAAAGTATCTTAACTTTTTTAAACGAGTAATTATGCCAAGAATAAAAAATTTGGCAGAAGGAAGTATAGTAGCAATCAACATAAAAGTCTAAATCGACTGAAGAATTGCTTTTGAATTCCGTGGAAAGTGCTTCTAGGAGAAAAATTAAAATACCGGATTTACTAAAAGAACAAGATTCTCAAAATGTAAACATAATCGTTGAACTGGATTTATTATCTTCCCTTATGAAAAATCTCTTATGTTGAAATATTGCTGTTCTTCAGAGAAAATTGAGCTGAGAGAAGATTTAAAAAGTCGTAGAGGTTTAGCTGTGAGTTTGGAAATAAATTGTCACAACTGTGGAGAATCGACGAGTACAATGTCATCAAAAATATCAAATAAATGTTATGATGTTAACCTAAGATTGACATATGGAATGAGAGCTATTGGAAAAGGTGGAGCTGCTGCTCGAATATTCTGTGGGCTCATGAATTTGCCTACACCACCTGCAAAGTTTGAACGCCATAATTCTTTGTTTTTAAATGTTTTAAAAACAATTATTGAAGACTCGTTGAATGCAGCTGTTCACGAAGCAGTCATAGCGAATGATAATAATTCAAATATAGCTGTGGCTGTGGATGGCACATGGCATAAAAGAGGCTATTCTTCATTGAACGGAGTTGTATGTGCTACGTCTCTGTTGAGAACGGAAAGGTTATCGACTTTGAAGCTCCCACAAAATATTGTTCTTCATGTAAGGGTAAAAAAACCATGTGAAAATTGTGCTAAAAATTACGAAGGATTCAGTGGGGAATGGAATGTCGGGGGTATTAAGTATATTTCAGCGATCTGAAACATCACGAAAAGCATGTTATACGCAGTATCTTGGTGATGGGGACTCAAAAGGATTTCTTACTATAAAGAAGCAAAAGTATATGGCGACACAGAAGTTGAAAAATTAGAATGTGTTGGCCATGTGCAAAAGCGTATGGGCACAAGGCTGAGAAACATTCTAAAAATGAGCAAAGGCATTAAGCTATCAGATGGGAAAAATATTTCGGGACGTGGACGGCTAACGCTTAAAGAAGTGGACTCAATCCAACATTATTATGGGCTAGCAATCCGTAAAAATTTGTCATCTGTGGAGGACATGAAAAGAGCCATATGGGCTATTTATTTTCATAAACTAAGTACTGAGGATAATCCTCAACACGCTTTGTGTCCTCTTGGTGAGGATAGCTGGTGCGGTTATAACCGTAGCATTGTTACGGGGGAATTTTATATTCACAAGCATTCTTTACCCGAGTCAATTTTATTGAAAGTGAAAAAAGTGTTTCGGGATCTTACAGAGAAGGACTTATTGAAAAAGTGCCTTCATGGAAGAACACAAAATCCCAATGAAAGTTTTAAATGTATTTGGGAGCGAATTCCTAAAACAGTTTTTGTTGGCATTGAAACTTTGAAATTTGGAGTTATGGATGCTGTAATTTGTTTTAACGATGGATATGTAAGTAGGATAAAAGTCTTTGAAGCTCTGGGCATTAAACCAGGATACAACACGGAACGTGCCTTACTTATAATTGATAACAAACGAATTTTTGAGGCTGAACGTATAGTAAATAAAGTGTCATTGGAAGCCAGAAATAAAAGAAGGTCTTTAAAAAGGAAAATGGATAAACAGAATTTAGATGAAGAAAATGAATACCAAGCAGGGAAATATTAATCAAATCTATAATGTAAGGAGAAATTTTTTTTGTTAAGTTTTATTATATTTTTCTCGAATGTTTAATATTTTTAAATTTAGGTACACTTTAAAAAACTATTGTAGCATATTGTTTGAAACCTTTTTATATATCTAAACAGGATACATGTGCATACAGTGAACAAAAATATCTTTTAGTATGTGTCTAATTTTTTGAAAATTGATTTTATATGTAAAAAAAGAAAATTAAGATTTTCATATATTTAAGGTTTTATGATTATTTTTAAGAAATTATGCAATTATATAAATATAATTAGTTAAAAACAGATTCATTATGTTTAATATGTTACTTTATATATATTTGTAAATTTTTTTGTATATTCAAAGAATATTTTTGTAAGAAATGGTACCTATACATGAAAATATGTATTACAAGATCTCGAAAATTATGTTCATGTTAACTAAAACAAAGGGAAAAAAACATATGAATATAAAATTACTTTTGTAACTCTAGAAAATGGTTAAGGATTATTATTAGTCATATGAAAATAGGCAAGGAAATACTAATTAAGTGTATAATATGTGAAAATATTGTTTTTTTTAGTTTTTCACTTTTCTCAAAAGCATATTTTTTTTGCATTTAGGTACATTTTTAAAAAAACTATTGCACTGTATGATTCTTGATTTTTTTATACTTCTATACAAGATGCCTATGCATATAGTGAAACTAATTTTTTTTTTTCTATTAAAATAGTGCCTAATTTTTTAAAAATTGTTTTATGCATAAAAAAGCAGAAAAATAAAAAAATTTCAAATTTCAAAGTTTTATAATTTTTTTAAAGAAACTATACTAAAATTTTACTAAAAAAGGGTTTCACTGTATTTTATGTATTGTTTTATATATGTGTAAAATATTTTGCCTAAAAAGGATACTTTTTTAAAAAATGGTACCTAAACATAAGTATATATTACGAGTTCTCAAAAATTATGTATTACTTAAATTAAGTAGTAAAAAAAAACTTTTAGAGTAAAAAGTTATTTTTGTAGTTCTACAGAATAATTAAATTATCTTTATTATAGACATAAAAATATCTAAGCTCTATTGGAAATTTTAAATGATATATGTCTCATAAACAAAGGGTCTTAATTTTGGCATTTTATTCTTTCGAGCATGTCCTGGTTCCCTTAAGCCAATTTCCTGCCTCTATTGTTTATTTCATTGCCAGACACTGCACAAAGCAGTCACAATAAGTGTTTGTCTTGCAAGAGTAATTGTACAAGTTTGAGTGTGCAGTGGGGGTGGCGATCGCAGAGCCAACAGATGGTTTTATTTAGTTAAGTACGTAGATAGTTGTTCCTAAAATAAATATTTTTAATTACGTTTTAGGTTAAAAAGTGCACTTACACCCATAAATTAAGTAAGTTTATTCAAAACTGTAAATAACTTCATTTATCCTGCGCAATTTCTATACATAAAAATAAAAATGGAGTGTCTGTAATTTGAAATTAATAGCTTTTTACTAAAAGCATTTAAAAGTATATACGGTACTTATATGAAAAAATAAGTTTTTTAAATTTTTGTCTGTCTGTCTCTCTATTTGTTCCGTCTAATCTCTGAAACAGCTGCACCAATTTTGATGGAACTTTTTCACTGGCAGATAGCTATTGCTATAAGGAATAACTTAGGCTACTTTTATTTCAAAAAATAAATTAGGGTTCCGTGGGGAAAAAAATTAAAACCAATGAACAATATCCGATTCAAATAGGGATTATTTTTTTATTTAATAGGGATTATTTTTATTCTACAGGGATTATTTTATTTCGCGAGCCTTCTGGCTCAACAATTTCTAGCAGTTATATTAAATCTTTTTGTTTGATTAGGTTGCTGCCACTCGCGACATTTCGCGTCCATATCTTTTGATCCTAATGATTTTACAGTCCTCACCCCATCGACAGTATCAAAAATCATGCGTCCCTCTCACACTTTGCTCAACAAAAAACAAAGGGAAAAAAAGCAAAACAAAAAAGAAACATTGATTCACAAAATAGAAGAATGACATTATACTTATAACATAGGTATTTCTTTACGTGGAATATATAATTATTAAATTTTCGTAATCTCTGCGAATTGAATAAACACATTTTTGTTAAATTCCACGTGGACGAAGTCGTGGGTAATAGCTATTTAACATAAAATAAATGCATCAGAAAGTATTATTAACGTATTACATATCCAAATGCAAGTTATTTACATTATTTTAATGCGTTTATTACACAAAATTTGTAACAATGTGTTAATTTTGCTGAGCAGAAAGAAGATGTTTTCAAAAACCGATCCATAAGAGAGTTACGGGGTGTTATAAGTAAAAAAAAAATTAGCAGCTATTATATCTACAGACTTAAAGTTTAGCAAACATGGTTTTTTGTTCAGCTGAAATATGCAAAAGGCTGTTTTTTGTTTAATTTACAATTCACATAAAATTAACTAATTAAAAACTTCTTTATCTTTCAGTCTGTATTGCTTAAATTTTCAATTCACCCGTGCGAAGAACGGGTATACCAGCTAGTATTTAATAAGACAGTTTTATTGGATCCCATCGGGTCAGAACCGTGTAAGAAGAATATGAAATAAATATATTACGTGTTTTCGCACGAACACCCAATCAATAAACCAGATGATGGGGGATTTACCACGAGACAGAATTGTGCCTTCTAGACCCTTCGAAAAAGTTGGATTGAATTACGCTGGTCCTATAATCACAAAACCAAATTTAAAAAGATCAGGAGTGACTTTTAAATCGTATATTGCCATTTTCATCTGTTTCAGTACAAAAGCCACTCATTTAGAAGTTGTTTCCCACTTGACCACATGCATGTCCTAGCATGTCTCCGACGATTTATAGCAAGGAGATCCAAGCTATCCGTCATTTGGAGTGACAATGCAACGAACTTCAAGGGAGCAAGAAACATTCTTAATGAATGGAACGAAATTTGCAAGTCCAACACAATTCAGCTATTCAGCGCGGAAGAGGGAATCGAATGGAACTCGCTCTCCCATTTCGGTGGATTATGGGATTCATTAATTTCGTTATTTGTAATTTACGAATTGTTTTGAGTGGTGTTCGAGGATCCTGCTATATCCGTATTCTTTAAGACTTCCAAGTTCATTTTCAGTTTCTAGGTTAAATTTCGGAATTTCAAGAAAAGGTTTCTTGAGTTTGCCTTGAAGTAGGCGAGATGAAACCATCTAAGCTTTCCTTCCTTTTAATGGGTTAACTTTAGGTAATTCAGGAAACTCCGAAGAATTAACTTTGGTTGGTGAGTTAAAAGGGGTTCCATGTACGGGCAGCCAGAAGTATTGCATCGAGATAAAGTGTTAAACTCACTTACCACTGCATCATGTCGTTCTTTAAGTTATGTTTGTCTGTGGATCAGTTCTTGCATCTCTGGCTCTTACTATTCCGTGTAAGGTGTGAGAGAATTTATGGTGTGCGTCACTACGGAGTGCATAATGGTATACTCTCGGATGTCAGCATTGCAGAGTTGTAGCCAGTCGCAGTGCGAAAGTTGCGGAGTGGAGGGTCATGAATAGAGCAATGATACCGATTGTGCATTATCCATGATCGTGACCTGGTCAGCGGAGAGTTCCATGTCGTAAACCGTGTAGTCAAAAAGTGAGGGGGAAAAAAGAGCAGTAAAATGCTGTAAAAATACAAAAATACAGCGATAGATCAAAATAGTCGTCGCTCAAATTATTTTTAAAAAGTTAATATAGAAATTTTGAAATCACAGATAGCAGTGTCAAAGCAATCTTTCAACTTCACTAAATCATGCAATCGAAGTTTGTCTGTGACAGTCTTACTAGATTGCCTAATGCCAGTCTGTGTAGCTTCAAAAATGAAGTTTCAGAAGCATTTTAAATAAGCAAATGCAGAATTTTAGCAAAAAAAATCGAGGATACACCAATGAAAATTTTGTAACATTTTGCATACAATTAAATTATCAATGTTTAGCTGTATATCGTTGTAAATGTCGTGGTACGGTTTCGAATAACTTTTGTGTGGTACCTGTGAAAATATTTTACCCCATTCTTCCTGCAACACGTTTTACATGGAGTTTGTTCAATTACATTGATGCCGTAGTGTATGTGACTGCTGTTTCCAATGGAAAAGACACCACATGCCGCCCAGCAGGTATAGTGGGTATGACTCTCGTCTTGGAACCGAGTGGGTTCGGATTCTAATCCCGAGTAAGGGATGGATGTATTTCCTTCGGGAAAAGAATTTGGACTTTCGCCTGTAATGGATTCTTGTCTCGAATGGAAAGCAGCGCACCCCTTCTGTTATATGCTGGGATCATCATTTGCAATAAATGTCTATATATTCTTCTGTTCTTTCACTTGTAACACATCACTCAATAAGTCCCGGGTCTGACATATTGTAACGACTGCGCAGTGATACATCCCCCACTCCTCTATACATATCTGGTTTGATAGATTAGAGCAGGTGGCTCGCTTTTGAGTCAGTGGTTGGAGACAATGCATGTGACTTTGGGTTCATTGTCCATTGTTTGGCCTCTGGTCTGTGACACCAGTATGTCTGTAGTCGTAATCGGCAAGGCAGAGTCCCATTGTGTGACAATTGACAGGGCCTATCTGATTTAGGAGACTGACGCCTCGTAGGACGCGGGGAAAATTGCTTCAAGGAGAGAATGGCTACGTGGAAGTTTCCAGATGTTCGGATGAGCCTTTTGTCGCCAGTGCGTTCGAGAAAGATCAGAGAGAGCCATTGTTAGGTCCACGTCAGTAAGGCACTAATGAGTCTGAGACCCGTATGCAGATTGTTGTAGGACTGCCAATGAGAAATGACGAGGGGTGTGTAGTACACCCACCCCTGGAGTTTAAAAAGGTCATTTTTGGTAAAAAGGAGAGGATAATCGAAACGAAAGCGGATGATTTGAGAGGAAAAAGATAAATGACTGAGAAAACGGGTTTTTCTGGAGTAAGAGGAAAGAAAAGAAGTGGAAAATCGGCGTCGTTGTTGCAACGGGAACCACAGAGAACTACGGGGAGGCGCACTTCGGATATGGTAGAGATGTGTGGGAGAATGAAAACTGACGTCTAAAAGAGACTCATCATACCGGCTAGGCGCAAAGAGAAATTTCCCTGACGCATTATTAATAATTATTTAATTTGTGACGGGGCTTTCTCATCGTGATTTCTATTAATGTCCTCTTGGGTTTTTTTGGGGGCGGAAATGGCAATTCTTTCCAACCAACTCAAGTAGAAGAATGTGGTTCTATAAATTAGGAATCATATATATATTGGAAGTTAGCAGTAAAGCGAAGTCTATGTCCGGGTCTTTGTCCATGCGCAGAAGTGATTGATGAGAGGAAGTGAAAACGCTAAGTAGAGAGTATGCTGTAAAGTGATTTGATATAAAGTTAGAAGAAACCTAACTCCGTGAAATAGCCTAGCCGTGCCGGTACTGACGAACCAAAAGAGGGTTCGAGGCTATAAGGAACACTGTCGGATTAAAGCCACATCAGAACAGATAAAGAACGTAGCTGATTAGCTAGGATATAGCGGTAAGCTAGTTTTATATAAGCTATGAGGAAAAGGCGTATATTAGTGATACAGGAATTAATCTATAAGGTTAGATTCAGTGGTCAAGTACGCGACTATTTGGCAATACGTGTTGCGTCTTCTCCTTCAAGATCAACTTGTGACGAGATCACGCGTTTTTCTTTAACATGTCTTTTGGGTTCCTTGGGGCCAGAATTAATGGCAACTCTTCTCCAACCAAATCCAAGAAGTGAAGCGTGAAAGAAAGATGCAAATTAGGAAGCTCGCACGCTTAGTGATGCGGAGAGAAGTTACACTGTAACAGAGAGAGAGTGTTTAGCAGTAGTTTGGGCTCTGAATAAATTCAGAACATTTTTAGGTTCACTGCCGATTTGAGTTATTACGGATCACGCTGCATTGACACGTTTAACAAATGGTAACATTAATAATGTACTGAATGCAATAATAATGCACTTTGACGCTAAAGCTACAATACGATCATAATTATAAACCGTACAAATTAACAAGATAAGTATAGGAAGGTGTCACTGAAGATTTAATGTCGAGAAGAACTTTGACCTTCTCGGAAATTTTTTCTAAAACGAAATCTTTGATTCAAGAACCATGGAAGACTCCTCCGACTCACCCCTGGTATAATAGGCAGGCCCCAGGTGGTGCCTTTTCCATCAAGGCGGATAGAATCGTCCAAACAACTATTAGTAGGCTTGCAAGTGGACACATTAGAGGCCTTTCCTTTCACTTAGGCCAGAAAATTTACGAGAATTGTACTAAATGCAATTTGGTACAGGCAACTCAGATCATCTTTTGTTTTGTGCAGGACTTGATAGGGAGGACATCTATTCCAGTCCTCTTTTGGTGTACGATTTCCTGAGGACTCTTGGGCTCATGGACCTGGTCTAGCCTGAGGCTAGACAGGAGGAATTAGTCAACAACAACAAGATAAGTATTAAGTTTTGTATATCTTACTTTTAAGTAATATTTTTTTTTTTTTTTTGCTTTTTAGTTCGATTCACTATAAAAGCGTGTTTTTTAGTTTGTTTTAAAACTATAATTTATTTTATAGTTATTTTTACTATACACTATAAAAATCACAATTCCAGTGAATAATTTAATTAAGAGAAAATATACTTACCTACTTTCAAGGACTTTTCAATTTTTCGTAGAAAATTTGAGAAAAAATCCAATAAAAATAAAGAAAATGTTCCAAATAAATAATGCCCTTAATAAAGGACATAAATCACAGACACTTTTCGCTAACAACACAGGAACGTTATTTTCCAGCTAAACTCAAATGAACTCAAACGTTTCATATAACGCTTTTCTGATATTTACCTTCGCTATCTTGATTAATATGCATTATTTCAGTAGGTTCTTCAATTGCTTGATCAGTTTCATCTTCCTTTAATAGGGATCACAGATGCCCATTTTTTTAATATTCTGCTTATTTACATTTATAAACCAGAATAAGTCGTACAACACAGCAATCAAAACTACAAAATTGTTCATGGGGAAAGTGTAGCATGTTCTAAAAATAATTGTGTAAAACGCTTTTCATTATGCATTATATATGTTTCAGAATACTCATGCTTATCCATATATCATAAAACTCTTTCACATGGAAAAAAGATGAAACAGAAATATATTATATATATTTACAACTTCCCTAAAAAAAAAGACGGAGATAACCATATTGGTAAGTTCGAAGGTCAGCTAAAGTAATATTTTAGGGTAAAAGAAACGTAATAAAAAATCTCTCATCGTTCTCATATTGATCGCAAAGCAAACAAAATATTTGTTTAATTTGGTTATAGGATCAAAGATGGCTAATGAGTGTTTAAAGTGGAATCTTTTATTTTTGATGATCACCAGATGATAAAAATAAATTATATCAGTGTAAATATGTATTTTTCATTATGTCAGAAAGCATCTTGTTTTACTTCATTCCAAAAAATTATTTATTAAACCTTTTATTTTAACTATGCTCGCGCCCCCCTCGCAGGGTTACCGCGCCCCACAGTTTGAGAAACACTGATTTAAGGGAAGTTTTTCGATTGTTACAGGACGCAGAATTAACGTTGAATAAAGACAAATGTAAACTTGGTTGTGACAAATTGAAATATTTAGGTTTGGTGATTAGTAAGGAGGGAATTATAACGGACGAGGCTAAGTTCAAGGTAATAGTTGAGATGAGGACCCCTAAAAATTCTAAAGAAGTCTCCAAATTTTTAGGTGCGTCCCAGTGGTACGATAAGTTTATTAAAAATTATGCCAATCTATGCGAGCCCCTTTATAATCTTAAAAAGAAGCATAAAAAATTTTGTTGGTCAGTGGAGACACAAAAGACGCAGTAAAAATGGTGATTACGGAAGCGCCGGTATTAAAATTGCCTGATTTTAAAAAACCATTCGAATTATTTACTGATGCACGTTCAATAGGCATAGACGCGGTACTCAAACAGAAGCAGAGGCCAGTAGTGTATGCCTCCTGCACGCTTAGTAGTGTGGAGAGAAATCACACGGTGACGGAAAGAGAATGTTTAGCGGTGATTTGGGCTCTAAATAAGTTTAGGACGTACTTAGGTTCACTGCCAGTAAAAGTAATAACAGATCATGCAGCATTGACGAAATTGACAAATGATAAAAATTTGTCAAGTAGAATGATTAGGTGGGTTTTAAAATAAGTTGAATTTAATATTGAATGGGAACACCGGCTGGAACTCAAAATGCGGTGGCAGATGTTTTGTCTAACCCGGTGAAAAGTACAGCAGGAGAAAAGGTAGCTTGTGCAATAATTAGAGATTTTGTACTTTCGTCTCGGGAGTAATTAATTGAAGAGCAGACAAAGGACCCTGGGTTAGGTCATATATATGGATATCTTGAAAACCCACAGGATAGCTCAGTCAATGCGACACTTTGGGAATAGTTGCGGGCTTATTGTTTTATGCGAAATACCCAACTACTTTAGGCGAAATGGGAGTATAGATTCCGCAATCATTGCGAGGAGAAATAATGAGTGAATTTCATGACAAGCCCATAGCAGGTCACTTAGGACAACATAAAACGTACAAGAAAATCCATCATGTTTATTATTTCCCCATTCAACAATATGTCTCTACATACCCCGTATGTCAAACTGTCAATTATAAAAACACGTTACCAGGTGGTCGTTTAATTCCGATAGTAACAAATTATCCGAACGATATAGTTACGTTAGATTTGTTAGGTACACACCCTGCGTCGCGAGTTAGACGAAACCGCTACGTATTAGTATAATTACGGACCACATTTCAAAGTTGCCTGAAATCATGCCCCTTAAAAGGGCCTCTGCTAAAGTAATAGCAGATAGTTTATTTGATTATTATATATCGCGTTTTATATCCAATAAAAATGATAAGTGATAACGGTCCCCAATTTATACCTCAAATTTTTGAACATTTGAGTATCCTATTAAGCACTGAGTGCGTTAAGGCATACAGCATGTGAAGAAAGTTGTATATAGACCTCAGTCCAATACAACTGAGCGCGTTAATCGCGATCTTGTGCAAATGATTGCCAGTTATGTTAACGATAATTATGAAACCTGGGACCAGTTCTTACGAGAATTCAAGTATGCAATCAGAACGGCAGTGAATGAGACTACGGAAAAGACCCCAGCAGAATTGTTTTTAGGTAGAAAATTGATTACCCCTTTTAAAAAATTAGTGATGGTATTGGATGGAACAGAGTTTGCAGTAGGAGATATTGAGAAACTGTTTGAGGCAAGACGAACTACTAAAGCTAAACATGAAAAGTGGGCGAAATATTATAATAAACGGAGGCGAGATGTTCAGATTAAGGTCAATGACTGGGTTTTGCTACAGACACATCCCTTAAGTTTAACAGTGAAAAAGATTGCGGCAAAGCTTAAGCCAAAATTTGAAGATCCGTATAGAGTATTGGATGTGCACAATAACGATTTGGTAGTTTGGAAATCGGGAAAGAGATTAACGGTCAACATAGATCAAGTCCGATTATATCATCAAAGGGAAAGTGACGAGAATGGGATAAGTGTTGGAAATTCGGATAGCAGTGGTTCAAGGTATCAAGCGAGTAGTTTTGAAGGTGTGCGACCTAGATCAATTTGGTCACAAAATAGTAAGAATAGTGGGTCAAGTGAAAGACGAGAGGTAAAGGGAAAAGTCACAGGTCTTAAGGAGGATCAGGGCGAGGGTCGTACGAAGGTTACCAATAGGCGCAGACCACTTGAAGGGTCCTCAAATGAAGCTTTGATACAAGGATATAGAAAGTTGAAGAAGAGTAGAAAGGAAGTAATTGGGTACAAAAGATCTATGAATTCAAGATTAGGGGGACGTGAAAGAGAGAGAAAGCGTGAAAAGGTGTCCATAAATCAGGGAAATAAGACGAGATTAACATCAGCAGCTAACTGTATCCCTAATTTTATTTAAAAAAAAAGTCCGGAGAGAGGAAGCGTCAAGGCCAGAACAAGATACATGTAGGTACAATTTACGGCCCAGGAGAACAGACAGAGCTGAGTAGTGACCATCCAGAGAACAGATTAAAGACCAAAGGGCACCAGTCCTGTCCAGAGGAAGAAGATATCAGACCCTACTATAAGGAGCAAGGAGGCAAACAGCAGTCAGCAAGCCAGAGTCATCAGGAGACAAAGAGTGGACGATCAAGCTGTCAGAATTCAAGAAGCAGAGGAGCACCACAACAACAACGTCAGGAAATAGGCGTCATTGGAAGTCATAGAAGGAGACGTCAACAATAGGACACATTAATAAGGTTTTATCGTTTCATTATATTTTTTTTACTGACAGGCAGTCAGGAGAATTATTGCAAGATGCAAGTCAATGTCTATTAAAAAAAATTTATATGATTTACAAAAGTTGACACATGGGACCGTGGGTAGTCTAGTGGTTAGAGCATCGGACTCCAGACCGGAAGGCCTGGGTTCGATGCCCGATGCCACCAAGTACCTTCCGAGTACACACGGAGTACGTGCTTGTTAAACCAGTGGGTCCGTAGTCTTGTGGGCTGAGTCACGAGCGCAGGGACTGGAGAATATTTCCCTCCCCTTCAGTTTCCATGTAGAAATTGTGGAGGTAGAGATAGGTGGTATCGCCATCTATCGTCCCTTCGGGGAATTTCGCCGAGCTAAATCGCACTGTCACCTGTATGGTGCTCAAGGCCAACGACAGACGTACCTCTAGCCCCATGCCACGATGAATTTCGTGAGCCTCGATCTGACTACATCAGACAGGTGGCATTAAAAACAACAACAACAACAAAAGTTGACACTACATTGAGGGACATTTTTCGAGAGGTATGAAAAATGATTTTTTGTATTTGTAAATTTCTTCCAAAATTGTAGAAAACAATTGTAGGTATACATTTGTTTAATGTTGTTTATGACTTCACTGAGATGCAAGAATTCCTTGGGTTGTTTGTTTTAAATAATTATTGTAAAAATGTTTGTAATTGTATAATATATATATATATATATATATATATATATATATATATATATATATATATTGTATTGATTGATATTAATGTACATCTGGTTTTGGGGAACGCGGCGTAGATAGATTATTAACCACAACACTAAGCGAGATTAGAGGGAAATTTTGCTTAGAAAACCAGATGAGGTATATTTATGGAAAAATAATTGTGATTTGAAATATGTGTATAAATTGTGAAATATGTAAGGTGTAATAGCAATGTGTGAAAAATTATTGTTACACAGTATTTAGAGTTCTCATTTCAGGGTGGCTGACTCTGATGTTTTGAAGAAAGGCGGATATTTTTTTAGGTAGAAATATTGTACCGAGGAATCTAGAAGATTGTATGGGAACCATATATTTGTGTAGATAAAAGATAAGTTCGGTTTGTGTATGGCCAATTGTTAAAAAGCCTTTTTTACCTAGGTCCATTTCCCAAATGAGGTACACCTTCATAAGTTATTTAAAGGTTGAACTAGAATGATTAAACAAATAAATGATAATTTCGGTGTAATTATTTGAGTAAAGTTATTGTGGCTGTTTGAAAGTTAAAGTTTTTGACGAAAATTTAAAGGTAAAATTTGTTAACGTAATTTCTTTCGGGCCATTAAGACACTCGAATAAATCACGTTTTTCTTCTTGGAGGGAATTGTGACGGGGCTTTCATCGAAATTTTTAGTAATGTCCTCTTGGGATTTCTTTGGGGTCGAAATGGCAATTCTTTCCAACCAACTCAAGAAGAGGAACGGGGAATTGGGAATCCTATGTATATCTGAAGTTAGAAGTAGAACTAAGTCTATGTCCGGGTCTTTGTCCATGCGCAGAAGTGATTGTTGAGAGGGAAGTCAAGTTGATAAGTAGAGAGTGGGCTGTAATGCAGTGGTTCTCAAACTGTGGAGCGCGCCCCTCTGGTGGGGCGTGATAACCCTACGAGGGAGCGCGAGCATATTGAAAAGTCTAAAACAAAGATTATTTTAAAGATATTAATTTACTGAAAGTAAACAAACAAATACATTTTGACATAATAAAAAAAAAAATACACAGTTACACTGATATAATACACTTGTAAATATATCAGTACTACGAATCAATGTATTTTACAATTAATATAACAATAGTAAGTCAAGAAAAAGTTTAATAATTACCAGTGACCCCATGGACTTGTCATATATCAAATTACATTAATACTTATCTTGATAATTTGTAATTAATCCCTTAAATGCGCGCAGATTAGAATTCGTTCCCCAATGCCACCGATTAGTATTTATGAGTCCTGTATTGAGGGGTAGAAAAGGAATAAATAATCAAATCCTCTGAAATAAGTAAATCCTTCACAAACACTATCAAGGTTGGATTGTTTTCTAAAAAGTCTACGGAATAATTTTATGTAATAGCAGTTCACAGAAAAGAACGTACTTCGGAAAGACGTATATATACATCTGGAGCAATTAACGCATTGGCTGATTCAGACATTTATGTACGCCAGAGCAGATTAAAAGTTTTTGTAGGTAAAGCGCCAAAGAATCCTATTATTGAATTTAATACATTGTTATAGTATGTAGGGGGCGCGATGGAAGTTATGATTGAATATTGGGTCGCAAGCATTGAAAGTTTGAGAAACACTGCTGTAAAGTGATTTGAGATAAAGTAAGAAGAAATCTAACTCCGTCAAATAGCCTAGCCATGCCGGTACTGACGAACCAAAAGAGGGTTCGAGGTGATAAGAAACACTGTCGGATTAAAGCCACGTCAGAACAGATAAAGAACGTAGCTGATTACCTAGGATATAGCGGTAAGCTATTTTTATATAAGCTATAAGGAAAAGGCGTATATTAGTGATACATGAATTAATCTATAAGGTTAGATTCAGTGGTCAAGTACGCGACTATTTGGTAATACGTGTTGCGTCTTCTCATTCTAGATCAACTTACTTAATTATTATTGTTGTGTATTGTGTTTAAGCTGAGACCTTAATAAACAGGTTTTAAAATGAATGATTTGAGTGGTTCTTCGTTCCTCCTTACGGAAACAGGTCGCGTAGATAATGTAGAACTGAGGTTCCCACGGGCGGGAGCCTCACAAGTTAAGCAAATAAAATTTTGTGTTATTTCTACAGTTTACTGTGAGCTCATCATCCCGCTACCCATCCACGATGACAATACATCCTAATTTTCCTAAGCATAACCTAGTAGTCCTAACTTTCGAACGACATACGTCAAAATTTCATGATAATATCTTGTTTAGTTTAAAAGTTAAAAGGGTTTTAGTGAAGTAACTTTTGTTTGCTTAGAAACTACGAATGAAAAAGAATTTCATGTGCTAATTAAACATTGCTTTTTGACAAAGAGAAACACTGTTTAAGCAAAACAATGACTGGATAAGTGTTATTCGGACTCTGCAGAATCGTCAACAATGGTTATATATATAAGAGGTGGTATACTGACTTAAAACGTGGTGACACAAACGACGTTGAACTCTCAGGTCACCCAAATTATGCAGTTGTTCCAGAAAACATCAAAAAAATCCTCAAAATCAATTTAGCCGATCGGAAATTGAAGTTGTGTGAGATAGCCGAGTACTTGAAAATATCAAAAGAGAGGGAGTGTGTTCACTATTTTGCATGATCATTTGTCAATACGAAGGCTGTGTTCAAAATGGGTGCCACATTTGCCCATTGCCGATCAAAAACAACAACGCATTGACAATTCACAGCCCTGTTTGAAGCTGTTTAAAGAAATAAACCGGTTTTTTCTTACGTATATATGTGACAATGGATGAAACATGGATATATTTCTAATCGCTTAAATCAAAAAGATCGCCAGCTGAATGGACAGCAGCTGTCCAAGGCGACCAAAAACCCAAACGTCAGCTGTCACGGTTATGGCCTCCGTATTTTGGGATGCACATGGAATTTTGTTAAGAGTAGTCGGTAGGGCCTATACCGACAATGTTAAATTGAGCCATTTTAGGAACCTGTTTCTCAGAAATTGTTGAATATAAAAACTTCAATTTTTTTTTTGGCTGTATAATAATTAGGCTTTTTTATTTAAATAACAGTAAAATGTTTCAAATATATTGTTTACTTTTTCAAAAAAATTCATCGTAAAAGTATCGCTTTGAAATTTGTAAAAATTGTCATTTTTTTTTACGATAACAGCTTCTAAGCAAAATATTTTGGGAAAGTCCTTAAGAAAGTAGCCGTATTATATATAGTTGCATATTATTTATGTGCAGTAAAAATTGCAAGCATATTGATTTTTTAGATTCTTTGAAAAAGGTACACGTAGTTTGAAAACAATCATTCTGAGATAATTGCATTTTAAGTGTAAAAAGGCACTTAATTACAAAAATAATGAATTACAACATGTATTTGCCCTATTTTATAAAACATTAGTATCTTCTTAATTTTTTAAACATAAAATAGGTAACAAAAAAGCCTTAAAATGTTCAGAAAATACATATATAGTAATTTTCACTTTTGTTCAACGAGATATTTTTAGTATTTTGCATCAATTTTCACAAATTATGTAACAATCTGTGAAGAATTTTTAGCTTCAATGCATTACAAATGTCAAATTTGACCTTATAACATCATAAATATATAGTAAACATGTATCAATATGTAAAGTCATGATTTGGGAATATGTGATTTTACGACGTTTGAAAAATTTAACAATGGATTTGTTACTTTCCATGCAAACACAAGTTCTAAAAGTTTCAAAATTCAAAATTTTCTCTAAACTGTATAAAAGATTTCAAAAAAAGTCAAAAATAAAACTGTTTTTATGTTTTTAAACATGAAATTTGTGTATTTTTATGCATGCAACAAGCTTCTCGCATCGACAAAAAGCATTACACATCTGAGTTATAATTAGTTAGCTATTATTGAAAAACCTTTGAATATTAAAGCTTAAAAACTTGTCTAAGCAATAAATAAACAATAATATTTGCAATGAAGTGAAATATTTAAAATGTATTGTTTAGTTTTCTCAAAAACATGTAACATAAAAATATCACTCTGAATTTTTAAAGAAATTGACATTTTTTGTCACGATATATGGACTCCAGTCAAATATTTTGGAAAACTCCTAAAAAAACTCACAGGAATATATATAGCTACATATCAGTAACATGAGGGAAAACATTTTATGTACATTTATACCTTATATTCTGAGAAAAAGATGAATACAGTTTTAAAAACATCATTTAAGAAAAAAATGAATTTTTACTATAAAGTGCCATTTTATAACAAAAATCATGAATTACAGCATGTATTTGTCCCATTTTATTAAACATTAGCATCTTTGCTATTTTGCATAAAATAGTAAACAAAAAAGTCTTAAATTGCCCAGAACAGCATTTTTCAGTCTTTTTTAACGAGAAAACATCAAAATTTTCTCAAATACTGAATCAATTTTTAAACAATTTGTAGCTTTCATACATTAAAGATATCAAATCTGAACAGAAAGCATCATAAATATAATGTGAACATATATCAATATGGTTTTGGTGTGAATTTGAGATGGTATTTAAAAATACATGATTATATATATATATATATATACGACGTTTCTTAAGTTTTCGTAACATTATCATTAGGTCTTGTTGTTGCAGACTGTTCCTAAGTTTAAAACTTCAAAAGTTACTTTAAACTGGACAAATGATTTCTAAAACAGACAAAATAAAATTGTTTCTATGTTCTTAAACATGAAATTTATGTATTTTTATGTATGTAACAAGCTTCTCGCTCAGACAACAAACATGACATTTAATGTATCATGTCATACCTTTTTCTCAGAAACTATTAAACATAAAGACTCAAATTTTTATTTATATTAATTATAGACATTATATTTATACTGAGGTGAATTTTTTTTAATAAAATAATTAGTTTTTTCAAAGACAAACTTTTAGTTCAGCGAACAATTATTATTATGAATTTATTAAAAATTGTAATTTTTTTGTTATGATAACTGCTTTATATTTAAATGTTTTAAGAATATTTCAAAAATGTCACTTCAGTATACACAATTGCATTTAAGAAACATACACACAGTAAATTTACACAATTTTAAAAATATAAATTTTAAACATGCATACAGTAAATTTACACAATTTTAAAAAAATAAGTTTTTGAAAACAGAAATTTTTATAAAAAAAATCTTACCTTTGTATTAAATTTAATCCAAATTTTTCTTAAATATCACATAATTGTAACTTCAAGTATTTTTAAAATATTTTTAGCATTTTCTAAGTTTTTTAAAGTTTAATTATTTGTTATTACTAATTATTTAAGCTAAATTTAAAGTGAAGAACAGGTTTAAATTTAGGTAAAATCACTAAATATTAAATATAGCATTCAAATTAAAACACATGCTTTGAAATTTGGCACAAAATTTTTTTGCATATCTGGCACAGTTAAATTTACAGTTACTATACAGGTATCTAATGCGTATTAATAAAAATAAATTGAGGCTTTGCAACTTTGCTTCAGATTTAAAAAAGACAATGTTTATACATTTCTATATGTCAAATGGGCGTCGTTCATAAGCTGATTATTTTTTTAAAATCATTTTAAAGTACTTCTAATTCATATAATGGCTTGTATGTTATATCAATGGAAAGCTCCCGAATAGGGGTTTATAGAAATATCAAAATCTCAAAATCGATTTTTAAAAGGGGTCTACCCTACTGACTGCTCTTAATTGGTTACCTTGAGCAAGAAGAAACCATTAGTAGTGAATATTACACGGTGTTATTGGATCAACGGATTGAGAATGTAGAGGGTAAACGTCCTCAATTGCAAAAGAAAAAAGTGCTGTTTCACCAAGACAATGTTCCATGCCACAAGTCCCAGAAAACGGTGGTCAAATTGAATGAATTGCGCTTCAAGTGAATTTACCACCCACCGTATAATCCAGATCTGTCCCCCAGTTACTACCGGCTGTTTGAAGACCTACATAAAATGCTTTAAGAAAAGAGGTTTGGCTCAAATGAAGAAGTGATTGCCAGAGTTGAAGCCTATTTTGAGAGCAAAATAAATCGTTCTACGAAAAAGGTATTAAAAAATTTAAAGACCACTCTGCTGAATGTATCACTCTTGAAGGGGAATGTCTTGATAAATAAAATTCAATTTTTCATGAAGGTTATTATTTTATTAGTTAGGCCCGGGACTTATAGAGTGATGTGTTATTTTGTGAGCGACTTCCCCCTGAAGTCGCTCCCTCACCGTCTTACCTACGTAAGAGTGTGGGAGGAAACAAAGCGGAACCAGAAACTTCCATTATAACTATTATTTATTTTTACTCAAGCACACTAATCAACAACAGATTAAACCACAAGTGAATGTCCAAGGAGATGATATAGAGAAAGCAATAAGACCTAAGTGAACAAGCGCAAGTAATCAATTTAATTTAATCTAATCTACCTTTAACTATAAATTCCCAATCCACTAATTTAATACAGTGGCAAACACCGTTCTTAACCTGCTGCGAAAATCAACTTTATTATATCTCACCTTCGTAACAGTTTCTCAGCTCCTACTAACTTTACAATTACAAAACTCTGACTTTATATAGTCGAACTAATCTACATATCAGAGTTTCTTCTTGAGAGGGAGATTCCCCAAGAGGATTAGTAAGAAGATTCCATAAAGATCCGTCCCAATTTCATACGTGTATCTCAGGATAAAAACGCATGACAACAACAACAATAAGACACCCCATTTTGACGTTACGTGGCATGGGTTTGAGTTCATTGCCCTGCTGGAAAATGACCCCCCAATTTTTAGTATTTCCATTGGATTGTTGTGAAATATATCCAAATAAACCATTGGGTTCATAGTGTCATCTATAAAAACTAAATTTCTCTCTCCGGATGAGACCATGAGGGAACCACCGCCGTGTTTAACTGCAGAACGTACATTGTTTGGAAATAAAGTGGTATTGGGCTATCACCATACGATGTGATGAGCAAAAATGTTGAATTTACTTTAATCACTAAATATATAATTTTCATTCAAAAATTATTGGTTTTTTATTGTTGCAAACTGCCAACACTTGTTCTGATTTTGAGAAAGCTGCTAAATGGTTTCTTTGCAACAACTCCCCTTGCATATCCTAATTGTATTTCTGAAGAGGATTTCAGAACTTTTTGTGTAGCATTGCACTCACTTTAGGCCCTTACTTTAGGACCAGTCTTTGAGTTCATCGAACAAAAATGAGGCTTGAAAATATTTCAGATTATTAGATTAGAATAGCAGTGAAGTATATATAGAAAATATTAAGTGCTAGTTAAATATATTTTTCACAAGTGGATTCTCAATTTTTTTTGTGGCAAAAATCTGCATATTTTACTTGAAATACTTCAAAAACTTCAATTGAGAGGTTTTTTGTTGATTTTTCTTTACTTTCACTTTAAATTAAACAATGTGTTATGTGTAAAAAATAAAAACATGTTTCAACTTCTCGCGGTGATGAGCTATTTCTATTGAAAGTCAAATTCAAGTAAAAGTGAGGGGTACTCTCAATTGTTTGAGCCCCAGTGTGCTTAAAACATGCCAAATCTCATGTTATTCTGCGTTTTTGTCTTTGTTCTACGTCGCAGACGATCTTTCTTTTATTAGTTTTGGTTTTCAAACTTTTCCGACTCATGGAACCCTTTTAAGGTGTTTCCTAAGAATTTCAAGGTTCCATTTCATACCCAGAATAGATCGAAATAATATTTAAACCAGAAAAACACATTATAGGCATTTTATGTTTTTAAAAAGTATTGTATATTTGTTATGAAAACATTTTTAATATATTTTGTTAATGTAATTCCCTCATTATTAATATTAATTTGCGCTCTCTCTAGATGTTACACCAACCCATGCACTATATTAACTAAGATGAGCTTCTATTTCTCTAGGTCAGTTGAAATTATTTGTAGACAGATTTTACATTTTGTGTGTATAATTTTTTATTTATTTATTACATTTTGTTTTTGTTTTCGCAAACGTTGAGAAATATTTTTCATTTAAACACATTTTTCTGACTAGTATTAAAACGTAATGATTGTGTGAGAAATCCTGTGTATTGTACATGAATTTGTAACTTGTAATTTAAAAGATTTCTTTCTTAAGTTTAGATTTTAACGTCAAATCTGTAGGTGTCAATAAGTTGTTCCCTCTCCTTCATTGACAAACCTTCTCATTTATCATGTTTTTTTTTAAAGTATGATAAAAATTGAAGAAGTATTTCATGAAATAAATCTATAACATGTGTTAAGAAAATTTTCAATTTTATGACTGGGATGAGTTTGCTTTGTGTTGGACAAAAGTTTAAAGTCGGGTTCTATTATTATTATTTGAAAGCATGCTTATATATTTCATGTTTATCATCCAATTTATTTTTTTGCTTTGTTTATTTCCAGCGTATGTTAAAAAAAGGCTTTTCACATGAATATGCTGTAATGAAAACATTAAGGCTTTTATATCTTTTGCAAAAATTTAAAGATATTCCGTGTCAATTTTTAACCAAAAATCAAGATCTCGTTCCTATCTGCATTTTAACATAAAATCTGCTGATGTGTGGTTCAATCATTTGCTCTTGTTCTATCTCTCAGTAATATATCTTGATTCTTTTTGAAATATTGAATTGGATTTTTAATCTAGTCATGGGACTCTGCTTGTTGAGGAAATTATTTCCTGTAATTGTAAAATTTGCTCCTGAATTATGCCTTTTTATTTAAACCTATTCCATGTTTGATTAGAAAATCCCTGTAAACATTACAGATTACTGTTTCTCGCATAAGATTACATCCAAATGAATTTTAAAAGGAAAATATTGCTTTAGTTAAATGCATATTGTTGTCAACTGTCCACATTTTTTTTGTTTTTCCACTTAATTTTATTCAAAAACCTGAGTTTTATATTGTGATACCCCCGCCCCCCGGGCTGGGGGTATCATCTCTTCATCCACGCGGCCTAAGTTTGTAGGGATAAAAGATATACCACTCAAACCTTCCATAATAAAACTAGCTCAATTTATACTAAGCAATGCAACGCAAGTCTTAGAGGGAAATGATCAAGAGTGATATAACATAAATAACAATTCTTAGCAAAAAGCGCATTAAATCCTACTCACTATCCCCCCCCTTATGATAAATTAACCACTGAATCTATATCTCTAGCCGATTCCTTAACTAAATAGAGTCCGCTCTATCATTAAAGTTTAATGTTATGTCGCTTACCAACTTGATCCGGCAACCTTCAGGTTTCGAACCCATTTCTATAGGACTCTTATAAGACTCCCCTTAGCCTCTCTCCAGCCTTCTACGCGAATGCTAAAGCTCCAATATATATAATCATTCCTAATCTACATATTGCGTTTTCTTCTTCAGTTGGTTAGAATGAAATGCCATTCTGACCCCGAAGATTCCCCAAGAGTATTATAGTGAAAGGCGCTATAAAGCCCTGTCACAAAATTTTCGATGGCACAGTGATACAATTACACAATAAATCACGTGTAAAAGAAAAAATTTTACAGTACTTTTGGTGGATAAGTTTATATATATATATATATAACATAACGAAGTATTTCTAAGTTGTCGTATTCGTGACTGATACGAATAAGGAAGAATGCAGCCGTTTGTCGTATAATAGTTTATTCTAAGGATTCAACAAATCGTCCTATTTCTAGCGTCGATAGTGAGCGAGTGCCGTTCATCCACGTGGCAGTGAGGGGAAGTCGAAGGTAATGTAGTTATGCGGGAGGTGGGTTAAGTTATACAAGGCAGGAAGTTTACCCCAACTAACATATAAAGGCCACCCAGCCAATAGGGTGGATGTGACTCTCGGCTTGTAATCGAGTGGGCTCGGGTTTAAATTCCGAATAAGGCATGGATGTAGCTTCGGGAAAAGAAGTGGGACTTTCGCCTGAAATCGATTCCCGTCTCGAATGGCGCACCCCTTCTGTCTTATGCTGGGATCATCGTTTGTAATAAGAAGTCTATATTCTTCTGTGTTTGTATTGAATGTTTCTGTTCTTCCATCTCTCGAGGATAAAACACACGACAACAACAACATAAATAATAATAAATATATTAAAATTTGAAGGAGAGAGAGATAAAGTTCAGTACATTGATCAAAATTAATTAAAATGGAAAATTTTCTAAAACTTTTTCAACTTTTATTGTAATATAATAAAAAAATACGATAAATAAGAAGGTTTTTGGATGAAGGAAAGGAAACAACTTAATGGCACATGAACAGATTTGACGTTAAAATCTAAATTTCAGCAAAAACAGCTCCTAAATTTCAGCTGGCAAATTCATATAATTACATATGATTCCGCGCACCGTTATAAAAATTTTAATAGCAATGAGAGTATTGTATTTAAATGAAAAATATTTCTCAACTTTTTGGAAGCAAAAAAAAAAAAAATGGGGAAGCTATAATTAGACACAAAATATGAAATGTGACTGCAAGTTCAATGATCTAGACTTCGACAGTGTGTATTAAAAAAAATGCCAGCACATCCGAGTTATATGGGTAAGGGGCACCTGGTACACAAATTAATATAATTAATGACTGTATTACATTAGCACACTATATTAAAATTTTCTAATAAAAAATACAACATTTTTTTTTTACATAAAATACCTATAATACATATATGTTGATCTAAACTATTCAAAAATGTTTGATTTCACAAAAAAAAAAAAAATGAAGCAAAATGTTACAGTTTTGCTTTATATTTGTAATTTTATGATAAAATAGTATTTCTGGAGTGATGGTTGGTATTTGACTCATCAGAGAAATGAATTATAAATAATACAATAGATTTTTTTTTCCTAACCAATAGAGCGTCCACAGTTCTTGTAAAAAAATCGCATGTGTTCTCATTGTATGTACTGAATGCTTTGACTTCCTACTCTGAATACAAATTATTTCTTACGGGTACTTCACTCGGTTATTGTATTTAAAATCGATCTTCTGTTAAAATCACAAACAGTAATACGGTCTGAGAATTTTCTACACTTGATCTACGATACTAAAAAAAAATAGCATTTAAAAATGAAGAGAGGTTCTGCAAAGTCATCAAAATATGAAGAGGAAATGCCTTTTTAACATTCAAATTTAAATAAGTTATTTTTACTGATAATAAAGTATTTTAGTGAGTGAATATTAACGTCACACTGTCCAGCTACTCAAGGGCTTTTGGCAACGGACCTCGTTATTTTGAACCATGGTCAAGTGGCGTGGACGACACCTGAGCTGGCACTTCCTCTCCTAACTACCACACCACACCAACGGGAGGACGTTTCAGCTCTCGACAGATTTAACGTGATCGCTCCCCTACACAGCGTGTCTTTAGTGGTACTGGGTTCGAACTCATGACAAGCCGGCCACGAGTCCGTCACCTTGACCACTAGGCTACCACGGCCATAAAACACATATCAGAACGGTATCTGGGATAAAGCACTGATTTAATAAGCAATATTTATTTTTTTTTAAAAAAATGTTTATATTTGTCTAAGCCCTGAGTAATACCTTTTCTTGCTTTTTTCCACACACACAATCACTGAAAAAATCTTATTCTATATTTATCTCCTTATTATAATTATCTGTACAGCTTATTTCTTAACTAGACACCTTCAATAACTTCTTATAACGATAGCTATGAGGATGTAATACTATGTGTATGTGTAGTATTTCTATTAAATAATTACATTTGTAACTAACTTTATTTATTTCTCCGTATTTTTAACCTACAACTAGCCCATTCACTCATTCTAATAGGAGTGGTAAAATCTTGCTTTAAAAATCCATGTTTTATTGCCAATCATTAAAGTGGAAATTTAATTCTCTAAACACATTCTTACTTTCACATAATACTTAATTGTTTCAAAACTGATAAATACTGCATTCTGTCGTGAATCTACCACATCTATTGCTACACGCTATACGAATGCCAAATGGACTGGATACGATTAGCACCGGTTGTATTACCTCCCTTTGAGCTGAAGGCAGCTAAGCTGATGCTATAAATTTCTTAGGAAAAGAGAAAAATAAGCTTAGAAATATAACGTTATGGTAAATACGGGAAGAATAGAATAGAAAAAATTTTGAATACTCAACTTACCCCTATAATTCATATCTACCTCTTTCTACTTCAAGGGGGCATTCAAAAGTTAGATTTAAATATGTAGACCAAAAGGAGAAAAAATTGAGTTGAATTGAGTGTATGAATGTGTGTGTGAAACGTTTCCCAAATATTAATTCCATTTTTATTTATTAAATTTGAAGAAACTGATCAATGTGTTGAATTTTTGGAAATAAATAATCTATAAAAAACTTATTCACGTTGATCGTATTTTTTTACCAACTATGGTACTTCGCAATTCACAATCTTCCTTATAGATATTTTTTACTCTTAAAACAAATGTTTGGTTTTCTTTGCAGTACCTTATTTGGCCCATTTGAATTAGAGTGATAGATGTTTCGATAGATGTACTGTGACTTGTAATATTCAAACCCACGATAGAGTGAATTTTTTATTGTAATTTCTTTGCAGCGCTAATGCTATTTGAAAAGTTTTCCTAAATGACAGTAAATATGTTAAATCTGGAATATCCTTTTCAACAATTAAGTTGTTCTAACTTGTAAACGTTTTTCTTGAAACACACACAATAATCAAAATGTGTAACCCAATCCTTCTCATACACAAATATGTCTTTTATATAAATACTAATACGGGATTACATTTCTCCGTAAAAATAATAACAAGAGAGGGGGAGAGATAATATTATTTCTAAAAACAAAAAGATCCGGTTTAGTGATCCATCCAGTAACTCGAAGAATTCTAATATTAGGGCTCAATAATTCGAGTGAAAAGGTAGGGATGACTTGAAACGAAATCGATAAACAAAACCATTTGAATTTGTCGTATTTTCTCAAAACCCATTTGTGTTCATATTCGACCCTCTGCAATCGAAATACATAACTTGAAAATATGCTTTCCTAGTTTTAAATTTAATTAATTTTTGATATGATCATTATGTGAAGGCAAATCAGTTCCATCCAAAAATTCCAAATCCATGGGAAATGCAAATTCGTTCTATGGATTGCGTTTTCTTTCTATCAATGAGCCTCTTAAAAATGTCTTGATTCAAAACGAACGGGAAATTTGCAATGAATTGGGCATTCAAGTACTTTGGGCTGACAATGGAAGGGAACTTAAAATTTAAGAGATTTACATGAAACTTTCCCACCTTTTTTAAATATAATTTGATAGAAAAAAAGCATTTCAATTTTCGAAAATATCCTTCGAAACAAATTTTTTTTTCTTAAAGGTTCAATTCGTATTTGAAGACTCAATACACAGTCCCTTAAGGCTACACGGTGCCCTTTTTCAAAAAAAGTTTTTATGAGACAGTTACAGTAAAAATAATTGATGTTTTCTATTTAGATTATATTAATCAGCTGATTCTGTAAGCAAAAAGTCAGTTGGACCAGCCATTATTTGACAATTTTAAAAAATTAGGAATTTTTCAAGTTTTTTCAAACTCTTATAAAATACTCAATTTTTAAAATGTTTTAGTAATTTTAAGTTATTTATGATTCTTAGATTATTACAAACAATATTTAGTATGTATTTGAAAATGTATTCCCTTGTTGATTTTTAATAATTATTTTTCTAGAAAAACCTGGAAAAAACACGAAAATTTTTAAAATATCAACTTTAGCATTTTTTAGAAAAATAACAAGAGTTCTCAGCCCTGAATCCATACTAACTTTTATAGAACATACATTTGGGAGTATATACAAAAAAATTCAAGGCTCCATCTTGAACAGGAAAAAGCCTTAGGGTATAGAAAATACTTATACCTTCAAAATTAAAAGTCTGAGAAAAACGCATTTAAAGTTTTTAAAGTCATAAAACAAAAACTTATAATGCCCGTAAAATTCTAATTTTTAATATGTTATTTTCCAATGTATGTTCTACATTAAAACATTATTTTTATTAAATATGACTGAAAATTATATTTTTAATTCAAAATATATTTTTGCATAATATTGATAGCATTTGTTAAGACGTCAGTTTATTCAGCTTTATCTTAACCTAATATTTCACAAAAGTTTGGAAACACGAAGCATTTATGTACAAAATAATAATGATACTAACTTAAGCTAAAAATAGTCCGGTTTGCTCATAAAATTTAATTTTTTTCAGTTTTAAATTGGGGCAGTTTAGGAAGTTTTAGCTCTTGTCGTACGACTTAAAAATACTAAAATATAGTACTACAATATGTTTAGTATAATGTAGTTTGGTATAGATCAAGGAAATATTCAGTTATATCTGCAGCATTTGAATTCAGAATACTTGTATTCGGAAGTCTAATTGCAGAATCAGCTGAGGACTAATTTTTAGATACATCATTTTCAGTAGTATTCCATTTCTTCGAAAGATTGTTTCTCACAGAAACCCAGAACGCATTTGCCATGGCATTTTCTCTACAGGAAAAATTAATGATAAAGCTTTTAAGTTATATAAACGATTTTTAAAGCAAAAATTGGCCATGAAATTAATCTTTATTAATTAATTATGAGAACTCAAAAAACTCAAAACATAATCAAGCAGAAATGATTTTAGTAATGAAAATTGGAATTAATAACCATTTCAAACTAAAAGCTCAAAAATGTTTTTAATTAATTCAATTTAAGTGTGAAAAAATGCTTTAAAAGGAAACCGAAACCAAAACCATAGCTCATAAAACTTCAAATATCTTAAAAACTAATTTTCTAACATATCTGAAATTTCGTGGAAAGCATATCAATGATTTGGGCCACCAAAACATGAAAAAAAAAACCAATTTTCGGTAAAAATGAAATTTTTAGGGTAATGTGTAGCCTTAAATAGGAACGATCTGTAATTTTGAAAATAAACTACACTTATAATTTGATCCATTTAAAAAAATATATTCATTTCGAGAATTTTTTTTTATTACTAGCAAAATTGTAACCTTCAATGTTTTGTTTAGTGAAATTTAAGATCTACTTAATTAAGATTTTACTGAAATTACATAAGGATATTCCTGATGGTGTAGAAAATTTACAATTACATGAAAAATTAAATTCTTAAAAGTTCTTTCGTTTGCAAAGAATGAAATGCTTTTTTTCCCATGCAATTCGTCCTTATTTCAACATATCATTGGTTCTCAAAATTCTTTACATGAAAAAATAATTCTAGGAACAGAAAGAATTTTTTTCAAAGAAAACTCGAGATTTTCTACAAGGAACTCAACATATAATGGAGCATATATATATATATATATATATATATATATATATTGAAAATATCAATAAAGTTAAAAATGAAGTTCTATAGGAAAATAACCGATATTTATTTGGGTCCTGTTTAGAGATCCCAAGTAGATCCCCCCTCCCAGTCGCACATTCAGAACGAGCGATTCGGAAAAGAATTCACTTAAGAAAAATTTTATCTAGAAAAGGATTACGAAAATGTGCTTCCAGAGAAAGGCGGTTGGCCGCAAAAAAAAAAAAGTTATTTTTTAAATAAATAGTTTCAAGATGAAAGAAAAAAAAGCGAGGTTTTTCTTGGTTCCCATCCATCGCAGCGGCTATCAATTTCTGTCAGGTGGCTGCCAAAGGATTCATCCATCTCTCGTATGCCGCCACTCCGTCTACACTCCTCGTTCGCTTGCAGTCAAAGGTCAACACATGGCCACGCCTTTACTCGAGCTTTTCAACCAACCGGAGAGGAAGACCCGCCTCTTCAGGTGAAAAAAAAGTACTCATTAAAGTAAGAGCTTTAGTGGTAAGGGCGTTGGCCTTTAAAGGACTCGGGTTCGGCCTCTTTTCTTGCCGAACCCACTGCTCAGGTAAGAGCATCCGGATTCGTGGACTGGTGGGGACCTCTGCTGGCCACTGCCATCTGGCGGCACATTCCCTCGTTTTGTTCGAAGCTGTTACTTATTCTAATTATTTGTCTGGCCGTTCGGAAAAAAATACAAAACGGAGCTTGTCATACAAAAATATATAAATAAATAAATAAAAAATAATAATAATAAAAATAAAATGATTCCAAGCGAGTAAGGAATGGTTGGTGTTTGTAAACCTCCTTCACAGGAAATCCAATGCAACTGGGATCCCAAACAGAAGGGAATTTTTCGGAATGTATGAGAGGGAGGGAGTGAAGAGTTCATTGAGTGATTGGAATTCGGACTTTATAAGAGCCTCATCATTTCAGACAATTTTTTATCGCATTCAGTGACTCGTAAAGGATATATATATATATATATATATATATATATATATATATATATATATATATGTATGTATATATATGTATGTATATATATATATATATGTATATATATATGTATATATATATGTATATACATATATATATATATATGTATGTATATATATATGTATATATATATATGTATATATATATGTATATATGTATATATATATGTATATATATATATATATATATATATATATTGTATGTATACACGCAAAACATCAACGCATACTCACACATAAAATATACACACACAATATTGTCTTCTATTATGAAGGACGAACTTTTGTCTATTGAATTCTGATTCTATTTTTCTGATCAACTCTTTCATCTGTATATATACAAAAACACATCACAGCCTAATCTCAGCCCGATTTGAAACTCTCTTTCGTATTTTTTGCATCTTTCTGTTGGGTCTTTTTTTAATTACTTTTTACATACAATTCTTCAACTTTTTTTAAATTGTTTTAGCTCCATTGAAGAGAGAGGAGAGTTCACACCTCTTTGATCTTGATTTCAAGTATTAGAAAGAGAACGGAGTTTAATTGTATTCCTATTTTTTTACCACATTGCTTTATGACATTTATTTTTTTTTAATTTTATTTTTGAATATTTGGAATGGACTCAATTAGTAATGAAATGTAATTTAAAGTTTCATATGAAATCTTAAATAATTTTAAAATATTAATGAAATTATTATTGATTTCATCTGAAAACGTACTTATCTTTTTCTTTGAGTAAGTGAATATTAACGTCACACTGTTCAGCTACACGAGGGCTTTGGGCGACGGACCTCGTCATTTTGATCCATGGTCAAGTGACGAGAACATCTGAGCTCTGACAACCCCCTCTCCTAACTACCACACTCCACCAGCGGCAGGACGTTTGACTCTCGACAGATTTAACGTGCATCGCTCCCCTACACGGCGAGTCTTTAGATGTATTGGGCTCGAACTCGTGTCAAGTCAGACACGATCCGATACCTTGACTACAAGGCTACCGCGTCCACCTTTTTCTTTGAGACATACCTAATACTAAACATACCTAATAATTCCATCATCTATTTCAATTATTGAAATATCATTCTTTAATTAAATTTAAATGTATTATTTACATTAAAATGTCCATTTTTTCTCTCCTTTATTATAGAAAGTTGAGTGAACACTATTTTTCTTTTAGACGAATTAAGAAGAATCCTTCCGCATAGAAAATGTTATGCACCTTCAATCTGCCGAGTATAAAGGTTGAAAACCAACTCACCTCACCTCTTGACGGAGGTTCAAAATGACGAGGTCTGTTGCTAATAGCCCCAGTGCAGCTGGACGTAAAGAATAGAAATCCAGTGAAATCGAGAGACACTTTTTCTCAACTTAATCTTAATTGTTTTGGAAATTCAATTGATTTTTCACTTTTTCCTGAGATGGTTCAACGAATGGTTTTTTTTTTCACTAAAAAGTCTTGAAGGAGAAAAATAGTTTTTAGAAATATCGGTTCAAAAAATTTTCAATTATCTTCCAGCATTATTACTGGAAAATTTGTTCTATTCTTTTGAATCTTGTGACTGCGAATGCAAAATGTTTTGATTTTTAGCTCTGTGGAAGTTAATGGGCGTTTGTGTGTGTGTGTTCCTGCCTTTATCATGTGACCGTGATAGCCTAATGGTCAAGGGAACGGATTCGTGGCTGGCGTGTCATGAGTTCGAGCCTAGTACCAATGAAGACCCGACATGTAGAGGAGCGGTGCACGTAAAATCTGTCGAGATCTCAAACGTTCTCCCGTTGGTGTGGTAGTTAGGAAAGGGGGTCAACTTTTTCTGTGACAGCATTGTTTTCCCATATAGTGAGAATACCAAACATCTAGGTGTGATTTAGGATCGCTAACTTACTTGAATATGTCCTGTAGATGACACCAAGGGGAAAAAAAGCGGATGTCTCTGCCTGATTATCTAGCGGGATGTGCAGCTTCTACTCTTTTTCTCCCACTTTCAAAATCTTCATTAACTCTACTATGATTTATTGCAATGCTCTACTGATAATGGCCCCTCAAAGCCATATAAATAAATCAGAACCAACTCATGTCCTTCAGCTAGAGTCAGTGGCGCAGTCAAGTCTACACCAATGGATACTTTGCTACTATATACTGCTGAAATGACCATTAAATATGACGTCAAGAAATCTGTACTGAAACTGTACCAGAGAAACTTGTACGTTTGTCACGTGGTGCCCAGTGGGCTGACTCTAAACTTCATCCCCACAGGCTGAAGTTCCAGGAGGATTTCATGCAAGGGAGATGTCTGAGATTGACTTTAATGCTCTTGTTGAGCCCTTGAAGCCCCTTGATCTTGTGAAACCTGTAATAAAGACACAAAATGGTACAGAGGCTTTGTGTAGCATACGAAGGGAGACAAAATACACGTCGTTTTTCTCGAGAATTGGATGCATGGGGATGAATAGACAGATGGCTCAAAATTAAATACTATTGATCATAATGAAGCCAGTATTTATTAGGAACATTTTTTCCCATAACCTTTCATTGGGATTTGCAAAAAATATCTTTGATAGGGAGGTTACAGCGATAAGATCCACTTTGCAACATCTAAATGCTCTGCCGTCAATCTTTGTACGGGTTGTGGTTTTAACTGACACTCAAGCTGCGATAAGGGTCATCGCTAACTACTGTCAAGCTCCTGTTTCTACGTTTCTGTGAAACACTGTAAATCCCTCTACTATAAGAGAAAAACAGTCGTCTTGCAGTGGATCTCGTTTCACTGAGATATTCCTGGAAATGGAATGGCAAAAAAAGGTGCACAATCTATCAGACACTTTTTGAGGAGTATGTTATAGTTCGCTGCTTCGAAGATTAATTTGGCCGTAAGGGATATACACATCCGAACTCTCTCTAAAGGAAAGGATAAGGGAGAAGCTCTGGTTTGAAACCATCCTCAAACTCTTGGATTATCCCTGGCATTGCGCGGTCACTGCCTTATGAATGGCGTTCATGCACGACTGCCTTAATGCTCACCTGCACCAACGTGGTTTGTTAACAGCTCTACTTGTACCTCTGCTGCGACTATACTGTTTACCACCTTCTTCCTTACCCAGCCTTGATAGTCAGTTCTGTTTTCTATTGATTTTGGGAGGCAAAGGAACTTTTAATTTGTTTGAGACCTTAATTCGTTATTTTTCTTTTGTGGTTCTGTATTAACACTTATTTGATTTTTGCTTGTGTTAACTTGCTTTTGTTTTGTTTATCCGTGTGAAAAACTGTGTTCCTTTTCACATGCTGAATTGGAAATAAATAAATAATATAAAAGTAAACATTAAAAAAAATATGCTTAAACTAATTTTGTTTATATTATCTTAAAACTAACTGAAAAAAAACTATTTCCGTCAAGTCTTGTTCTCAAAAAAATTATTGGGATTCAATAAATTTAAATCCTTTTATGTAGATTTAACATTAATAGAATTTTTAAAAATGTATATTATTGAAGCGTGAAGGAAAAAAATTACATAAAAAGACTGTTAACAAATGATAAAAAAATTATCTTTTTGATAAGATCTTCAAAGTCTAGATACTAGCCATCATTGTGTTTTATGAAGATTTTACGTGGTGGTGGTTGGGGGGGGGGAATAATATTTTTTTATAATAAAAATGGAGGATCTATGTGTTGAGACGTAAGTGTTCCTCTTACAGTTGTAACAATTAAACTGTTGTGTTCATTGTGCTAATTCAAACGAGAAAAACCTCTCTACACATCCCGAAAATTAGCCTTTTAATAATATGAATTTTACACATTATCAAAAGATCTTTATATTGTATAACCACTTCTCGAGTTCAACAGGAATCTGATTAGCTTTTTTATCTGATTTAAATTTTTATAACCCTCTGAAGCAGTGGCGCACACAAGGGGGGTCCTGGGGGTCCGGACCCCCCCAAAGCCCTTGATTTTTTTCAGATTGATCATAATTGTAAGTATATGGTACGTAAAATTTAATTAATTACTTGTTATTAATGATTAATTTTATTAATTAATGCTAAATATTTATTCAAAAATTAGTTTTTTACTGTACTTTGTTCCCGAAAATCGACAAAATCAAAAGGAGCGTGATACAAGAATGGTGAACTTTCAACCCCCCTTGAAAAATTCCTTTGTGCTCTGAAGCAATACGAGGGCTATTAGGGATGATAATTTTGAACCCCGGTCAAGAGACAAGGAAGTGCTCGCCCCAAACTGCGGCTTGAAGTACATGGTAGATCTTCAGTGGTTTCGAACTCGCGATTCAACACGGGCGTTTCGATCCACTTTGGGAAATTGGAAAGAATAATACCTCCGTCTATCTTGAAATCTGAGAAGAAAATGTATCAATTTCCAGAGATGAAAATGTTGATACATTTTCTTCGTCTGATTTGATTGATCCGTGTTAATAGTAATGAAAGAAAAAAGCTTGTGGCGTGCTTGAGCTGTCATGGGGTCACTGGAGCTGGTTCAAACGACACATTTTCAGGAAAAAAGATAAATAAATCTCAGGAAATTGCCCCGTGATCTTATATCATTCGCGAGGAGATTCATATTTCTTCTCCCCAAAAAAATCATAAAATACTTGTTCCATCATATATTGGATTGTGAAAATTTGTAAAGATAGTTTTTATTTATTTTGCGTTTTGAAAATTTTGTAGCTCTTCAAAACATTTTGGAAGAGAATTGATATTTTTCATTGTGGAAGTGAACATAGTTCTTTTAATTAAAAGACAGAACATAGAGTTTTAATTAAAATTTTGTTAATTTGAAAAGTACTTTTATATAACTTTTAGATTCATCGAATGAAATATAAAATTTAGAAGACAGAATATAAAAAAAAGTTTTGCAAATAAATTTAATGAAAGTCGATTAGAAATTCCATTTGATTGTTTTACCCTCAAAGACTGTTATTTCTTACTTAGCCGTTTTTTGACGCATACTATTTTAAATAATTTACGGGACCGCAAAAACGCTTACGGCAAACTAAAGTGTGGTAAAATAAGTAGTATATGGGGAAGAAGATTATTAGAGATGGGTAATATTTTGTATGTAGTTATCGGAGACGTAATAAGAATGTGTTATTTGTCATGAATTTTTTAAGTTTCGAGACAGAATCACGTCAATTGATTTAGTGAGATCTGTTAAATTTTTTCTTGAAAAAAAAAAAAACACGAAACGAAAAACAGATATTTTAATAAATAGATGAACCACAAACGAAGACACGAAATCAGATGAATATTCCATCATTAACCAAATGAACATTACTTTGAAACTTTTTAGAAAAACCATACTTTGAATTATTATGGAACTCACTTTTAATCTAATATATATGTATTCAGATTTAAAATAAAGCTGCAAAAATTTATTCAACAACCTCAGATTACTTTAAAAAGATGGGGGATAAATAAATAATTAAAAAATAAAATCCCGACTTTTTTCAGCAAAATAAGTTATTTTGAGACAGACCCTCAGAATGAAAATGAATCTTTAAAAAAGAGCTCAAAACTCTCTTCCTACTAATGATTGCAGTTGAAAATTTGTAATCAAGTCTTTCATTTAGTATTTTTGAGGATATTCTGCAAAATGAAATCGCAATTGAGATCCAAGTCATGCACGTTTATGAAATGCAATTCAATCTTCTAACTTTTACGAACAAACACATTCAAAACTTTCTTATTGGTTCAATAAGTGCATTTATTTTCCATACTAATTTAGATCAGCTCCAATCCAAGTTGTGATTTATGAAAATCCCGTGGAAAGAGATATTACAAAATATGCTTAAAAAAGTTATGGTTACTTCTATTGTCATATTATTATATTTGATAATGATGCAATTTGTTGAAAATTTAAAAGTTTCGTTATAAATACATCCAGGAATATTTTAAATTTGAATGAAAGTCGTATAAAAGAGACGAATATCGAGAGAGACTTCAGTAGTTTATTTTCCTGCATATTGAAATGTTTTAATAAGAAAGGAATTTCCTTCGGAGTCTTCTTCCCTTTAGATCCCATTGATTGTCTTGTTGGAGTTTACCTGCGAAACAAGGAAATGGGGCCTGGAAAAGAAATAGTACAAATTCAATTAAGAAATATTTATGATTTCCCAGAGAAAAATAATATAAAAAATTCATCGTATTACATAAAATTCAATAATTTGCCTTTTGGATTCACAATTGTTGTAATCGCATACGTTTTATTATAACGTCTAATAATTTTCGTGTAAATCAAGTGAAATTGGAAAAAATTATACATTTTTTTATAATAGGAAATACCCATTCATCGTTTTCCCACAGTTGAATTTTTTTCACAATTGGAATTTTTAAAAAAACACAGGCTCCTTTCTCTCTTATTCTTAATCTTCAAATAAACTTTCTGAGTAGTACATATATTTAATTTCTCTATTCTGTTTGGAAATTATTTTCAATTTAAAATTTCGGTAAATTTATAGTTTCCAATGTAGAGAAAATGCTTGCCTTTTTTTAAAGGCATACTTTTCCTTGTTGGTTCAAAAATTAATGATGGTAAATCAGTTTCCATAAGCACGCCATGAGAAGTTGAATTGTTATGTAATCTAAAAATTCCTGATATTAAGCCAAACAAATAAAGGGATCGTTATTTTTCGATTATCTTCAAAATCTAAAATCAAACACCAAAATACGGCCGCATTCTCCTTCGAAAATTTACGTTATTCAAAATATTTTATAATTTTTGCAACAATTTATAACATTACCACTTTCATAAAAGTTATTGTTATATAAAATAAAATAAAGAATGAAAAATTATTGCAAAATTTTATTTAAATGAGATTTTTTTTACAATATAAAAAGTTATTTGGGAAATTAATCAAAGTTTTGTCGAATCTAATCTATATGAATGAATTTTAATATTTTGACATTTGTATTGAAATGAGGAAATTTAATTACAAATTAAAAAATATTAGTGTTTATTCCTATATTAGAATCGGTAAAAAACTTTGATTCATTTCCCCAAAACATTTTATATTGTATAAAAACATGTATTGATTTAAAAATCCACATGAGCTCAGTTTGAAGTCAATTAGGAGTCATCAATAGCGTCTTTTTTCCATTTCAAAAAAACTCTGTTAGAAGCTGAAATTATTTTTGGGTTCTTGAAAATAGTTTGTATACTATTCCCTTCGATTTGAGATGAAACAGCATATTAAAAAGTCGTTCTTATCAATTGGAAGAAAATCTTTATAAATATTTCATGTAAAAGAAAAAAAACCCAATGAACTGAATTAATGTGAGAATATTGTTTAAAAAGTTCATTTCTCAACTTTATCCGTTTATGGAAACATTTTTAAATCCCATAGTTGAATGAAATATTCTCGATTTCACACCAAGATGTAAAATTAAAACAATATCTCTTTAAAAATATTTTTACAAAATACTTATTATTATGCGTTTTTTTTAATCTTTTGTTTCCCGAACCTCTGAAAATATTCAAAACATTATTTACGTACAAAAAATGATTTACTTCAACCTCGAACTCGCTGTCTTATCAGAGAAATCTTATCTCGAAATTCCGAGTTCTAAGCTGGAAGAACGAAAAAGTAGCCTCTGTGAGAGCAAATAGCTTTATATATTATATAAGAATTTTGTTTCGATGTTTTTTTTAAAAAAACTTTTGTTAGAGCTTCAGTAAATCATTGACAGCAATTTGCAACAAATGGTTTGTCCTGATTGGGTAATCTTCGCGTAATGTGTCAAAGAAATAACGAAAATGTATTTTGAAAATTTTCAGAATATATTTCCGTACACACACACAATCTAAAAGATCCTAAGACTGATTTTCTTTCCTTTTTAAGCGTTGAAAGTTGAAAGTTTTTAATACTCAATTAAGTTATGAGTTAGATGTAAAATTCGAAAAATATCATACATGTATAAATTAAAGTATTTGTGTGTCTGAAATATGGATTGAGATTAGGTTTGAATCCTGTTTGAGATCCCTTATCAAGAAGAAATTTAAATGTCTCAAGGGTTTCTTTCTTTCTTTTTGTGGCACTCGAACACCATGAGAGCCATTTCGTTCTTTCCTCCCATTGCAACCCCCTCCCATGACGGTCGCTATTTAAAATTCCTTTTTTCACTTAGAATTGCCTCCATTGATGAGTCTTTCGTTGGGTCCGTTTTAAGATAAGGGGTAAAATGTCCTTTTCGCATCGCGGTCAAAAATAACATGTTGTTATAATTTTCCCCTTTTCAAGTTCAAATAGTTAAACCTCTAAATCTACTTTTATTTTGATTGTGCAACCATTAGAAACAAATTTATAGGTGTTTACAAAAAGTTACCATATAGGCCAAAACAAATCTTTAAGAAACCTTTCTTTAAGGGCATGGGCCAAAAGTTACGCAATCGAGTAGTTTTTAATGATGTTATGGTGGGATTGGTTTTGAAAAATTGCTGAAACCACTGGTTTGTAGTTCCGATTATTTACAACTTTTGATTCAATGCAAATACAATCAGACCTCGATTTAAGGAAGTCGCTATATTCTGAAAAAAGTTCGTTATGTGGAAAATTCGTTCAATAGATATTAATTTTCAATATAATTTTGGTTCCAAGTTAAAGTTCGTAAAATGAATTCGCAAAATAGAGGCTCATAAACTGGAGGCTCGACTGTAATTTAATGTTTTTAGACCATTCGCTGGAAATGTATTTAAAAATGTTATGTGTGTATAGCATTTTTGTTTTGAAAATAAAAGACGTTGAGAGAGAGAGAAAAAATTCCAAAACATTCGAAAATTTAACAAGTTTTTTCTAATATAAAATTTTTGAAAATAGTTGCTTAGATATATTTGTATTTTTTATTATTGTGTTTAAAAGCAAAACACAAAAAGCGTTTTTTTTTTTTTTTGAAAATTTAAAGGACAATTTAGAAAATATGCCATAATACACACACATCTAGATAAATTTTCGCTTCTGGACAATTTTTTGCTTAATTTTTGCACTTGACTAGAACCAAGCAAAAAATTGTTCAGAAGCGAAAATTTATCTAGATGTGTGTATTATGGCGTATTTTCTAAATTGTCCTTTAAATTTTCAAAAAAAAAATAATAATAATAATAAATAACATTAAAAAAAACGCTTTTTGTGTTTTATTTATTTTGAACTGGCTTATTACGAGCTACAGTTCCTAACACATTTACATGCTTCCTTACTGTGTACTCTATTTGTCATTCCTATTTAAAATGCGGCCTCACTTCTGTTTTTTATAGAGAATGCATACTCTAGTGTCAATACGTAATTCAAGTTTTCGAGTGGCTTACCATCCAGGCAATGTTTAAGAAAATGGTCGAGAAATACATGGACCAAATGTTATTTTTCCTCCATTCTGATATAAAGGATATTGATAAAACTTAAGAATCTGGGCAAGATTACGGGGTCTGCAGACATAACGATCCTCGGATCGAAGAAGGATCAGACACAACACGTGACTAAAATGAACCCCCCCTCCTCTAAATGATAGCAAAAACAGTGGGCGTCACATGCACTGGCTTTGAAGATACTTACAAGGATAAGCAACAGGTAAGAAACGAGAAATGAAGGGGGAAATAATAATCATGGGGAGGGAGGGGACAATGACGGAAGACCCATTATCCTGTGAATCTGGTGTGAAAGAAAGTTCGGTGAAGCGTAAGAAAACTTTATCCTGGTTCACATTTTGGAAGAGTTAAAGGGGACCAAATGGAAAAAAATTTAAGTAAATCACACAAAACTTAATCTCAGAAATCGATTCAAATATTGTTCTCAGGAACAGTGGTCAGTTTTGTAGGTTAAAGAAATCGAGAAAGAGAAACGAAATATCCATTTCTGATTTGCTTTCTTAACACTGAGTGAGATATACCAGGTGGTTATAATTAAACTTCCCCTATAAACAGCGCAAACGGGTGAACGAAATGCAATGAAATTTTGTATATGGTCTAAACAAGAGATATGCTCACGGAATTTCGGGAAAAAAATTAGGGAATTTTCGAAAGTCTGTGATGTACTGTCACAGACATTAGAGTTTGAGGGCAGTAGTGCGCGTGCAGTTTCTCGAGAGACAGGCTATTCTTACAGTACCGTCTGAAAAGTACTCAGAAAACATAATGATCTCCTTCCCATACATGATCCGTCAAACTCAGGAGCTGCTGGATAAGGACAAGCCACAACGTCTTTCGTTCGAGGTCAGTATAATGACTGTTGTGTGTGATCTGTCATGGCCTCGTAAGGGCCATGTGGAGCGACGCAGTTCATTTCTATCTCAATATCAGCATTAGTGTTTGGGCTAAGAAGAATCCGCGGATTCCATACTGAATTTCCCCCAAATGTCATTGTCTGATGTGGATTCACGGCAACATTAATCCTTGGGCTATTTTTCTTTGAAGAAAAACTAACCTCTTTTGCATAAAACTTCCTCTTCTTCCCAAGCATGCAAATCTCTCGACATTTTTCTTCTACAACTGACCGCTTTTCCTAGTTTTGCACATTTTATTACTCATCATTCTTGTTCTTGATTGATAATATTGTTTCTGTATTCCGTTTGGGTCATTTATTGAGTGAAATTTTATGTTTTTCCCGAAAAGGGAACTTTTTTCGAAAATTCCCTAATTTTTTCCCGCGGTTTCTGCTGTGACCGCCCACAAGACTTTCGGACTCATTGATTTAACGAGCACTCGGAGGGTATTTAGTGGCATCGGGCATCGAATTCCGGTCTGGAGTCTGATGCTTTAACCACTAGACTATCCACGGTCCCAGCACATCTCGAGTACAGCCCATATATACAATTTCGTTCCATTCCGTTCACCCGTTTGCGCTGTAGGATGCCGTTTATAGGGGAAGTGTAATTATAACCACCTGGTACAAATTGGAATAATGCTCGAATTACACTGGTGTGCAAAAATTAAGGACGAAGTCGAAAAATTAGCATATCAGCTGAACGAAGAGGCAGAGCGGACAGAAAGACCAATCAGGAGATTAAGTAAGGTGATGTACGGTAGCACATGCGCAGATATGCAGGTAGACGTAATGGGGGAGTGTCTGAGTAGTATAAAGCATGTTGTCGGTGTAAGATCAGTATTTCTGGCAAAGAGATTGCACGCCGTATAGCAGTTAAAATCACACCGAGTTGCTGCCTCAGCGAGAAATGGTGAATAATCAATCTGTTAGACGACATCTGGATGCTTTTACCTGAGGTCGAATTATTGGGAAGTTGGAGGAAGGCCGCAGTGTGACAAGTGTGGCTGCAGAGTTCGGAATGGCTCACAGCATCGTTTCACGACTTTGGAGACAATTTCAAACTACAGGAACAGCTATCCGGGGGTTCAGTAGTGGTCGTCCACGAGGAACCACACCCGCAGATGACCGGTACATTGTCTTACAGGCCAGAAGAAACAGGCGGCAGACAACGGGAGAAATCTCTAGACACACGACACAGGCGACTGGACGACCAATATCGCGTTTTACCGTGGCCAGAAGACTGCACGGTGGTGGTCTGTTTGCACGACGCCCTGTACGGTGTGTACCTTTAACGCCTGCCAATCGGAGAAGGCGTTCTCTGTGGTGCCGGGAACACCGGAATTGGAGAGACAATGAATGGGGACGAGTACTCTTTACAGATGAGAGCCGATTCCGTTTGAGTAGCGATTCTCATCGCATACTCATCTGGAGAGAGCGGGGAAGCCGCAATCATCCCTCGAACATCATTGAAAGGCACAGGTATGGAGGTCATGGTGCTCTCGTTTGGGGAGGCATCAGGCTTGGTAGTCGTACAGACCTTCACATCTTCGACGCAGGTTCAGTCAACGGGACCCGTTATTGTAACGAGATTCTTCTTCCATGTGTGCGTCTTTTTAGAGGCGCTATGGGTCTGCAGTTCCTTTTCATGGACGACAATGCACCATGTCATCGCACAGTAGCTGCCTAACAGCTCTTAGAGAGTGAGGATATTGAACGTATGGATTGGCCGGCACGATCTCCGGATATCAATCCCATCGAGCATGTATGGGATTTTCTAGGCAGACGCTTGGCAGCTCGTACCTTACCACCAGTAACGATTCGGGAGCTTCGATTGGCGCTGCAAGACGAATGGGCAGCAATGCCTCAACAACTCATTGACACCCTCATTCTCAGCATGGGCAGACTCTGTGAAACCTGCCTAGCAGTCAGGGGAGATCATATCCCCTACTAAAGACCGGATGTTTCTTGCTGGACACCCATCACAGGGATGTTTCGGCCTTCAGTCGCATTGCGCTCCATGCTACTTTTTCAATAAAGCTTCTTTTTATCCCTCTGATTTCTCTTTTAGTAAGTGTTGCTTACATTACACATGTCCTTACGTATTGGGGATCTTACGGTATTAAATGTGTTGATTTGGAAAGCTTTTGTACAAAGATATATTGAAAAAACCGCGTCTCGTCCTTAATTTTTGCACACCAGTGTATAAAGTCAAAGGGAAAGCTATTTTTTATTGTAATACCGAGACATAATTATTGTCTACAAATGATATTTTAGGAATATTATACAGTATATTTATTCATTATAAAGGACAAATAAGTAAGAAAAATATTCTTAGATTTCTCATCCATTAACAAATGTCTTTAATTTGGATTTCAATAGAAGCTCTTTCCATTTGCATTCCTTTCAAATTTAACATTTAAATTCAGAAAATCTTTTGGAATTAATTAAATTGATTTATGACAGTAGTTAGAACTAATTTATAATTAAATTATGAACAATATTTATGTCCTTGATGTTAATTCTTTATTGAAAACATTTATCTTTTTAAAAGCAAAAATTTAACTACCTTCGTGATGGCTAGAGAAGAACTTATAGAAGAAGAATTAAAAACTAAACTAAAAAAGCTTTTTAAAAATTGAATTTTTCATAAAATATTTAGAATTTAAAAGACTTGGATATACGAAACACCTCATTTCAAGACGAATCAAAGAAAAAAAATTGAAGGGGGGAATAATAACGAGAATCGATAGATGCGTGTGCTTCAGAATTCTTTAAATTATTTTCTAACGCGAATCCAAGCAAGAGCTTGGAAAAACAAGTTGAGTGGCATCCATATTTTGCCAATTATTTCCTTGGAAGGGACCCAAAGGAATGCCGAAAAGCAGTGTACCATGAAAAACGGGTGGAAAGAAAAGAAATGCGCGCGGTGCTTGAAAGCATTTTGAAAGCAAAGGAGGCCTCAAATGCGTTGGCTAGTCTTTAACCAACAATAAAATGGACGATCATCCTAAATATACCCTCGCCATCGCAAATGATACGTATTTGGCTAAAATAACCAACAAACGAGAGAGAGAAAAACAAGTCAAATAAGCAGCTGTAATTTGACGCCGATTTTAACGCAAGGTGTCACACTTATTGTTCTGATTTTCTCGGAAGACGCCGTTTTTTCGCCTCTTTTTGAAACGCTTCGTTTCACTTCTATCAACGAAGCACGTGAAATGAATAGCGTCCACCCCTACACATTATTTATCAATTCGCAGTTGAATTTCTTCTAACCGAATCAATAACAGTAGAAATAATGGATATTTTTAAGTACTTATGCAGAAAAAGATAACTTAAGCAAATTCACACAAAGTAATTGGATTGAGAAAACACTCTGAAAGATTTACAGTAGTTTGATGTCAAATGTTCTCTCTGGGACAGTATCCTCAAAATTTAACTTAATTGGGTGAAAAAAAATTCCATCTCTGAGAAACCTCGACTGATGGCAAACGGTTAAGAGATGACGATAAAAATTTTACTTTATTATTTTTCTAATTTCAGATATGAAATTAAATTATAGCTCATTAAGGGGGCATGGTACGATTTAAGCAAAACATTTTAATTTAAGGATTTTCCAATTTTTTTTGATTGCCTCCTATGTGTGTATACTGTGTAAAACAGATTTTGTGCTCCAAATTTCATAAAAAGCTGGCCATTTAATGTTTTAAGGAAAAAACTTAAAATTTGTTAAGTAATTTTAAAATGCTACTCCTCTCTTACAAAAATTGACGTACACGCATGAAATTTGATTTACAAGTACGTCACACTATGTATAACAAAAGTTGGTATAGGTTTTACGATAACGGGATTGGTATTCGTACAATACTGCTTTTTATGAATAATTATTGAAAATTCCTTAAAAAATGTATAAATTCTGAGTTCAATTATGTTTTAAAAAATAAGTATTGATTTGAATTGCATACCAACTTTGGTTACATGTACTATTAGCAACAGGTAAAAAATTACTAAGCATTAGATACAATAGAAAAGAAGCCTTAGCATTTTAAATGAAAACAAACTAGTTATTATATCTTTCTGAGATAAGTCAGTTTAAAGTTTTGATTTGCCATAGGGATGTGAATAAAAGCGAACGTGAAAGCTATCATAATTCTGTGTTTTTTAAGTTTAGGGCTTTCAAATTTTGTGAGGTTATAGAAAATTATATAAAAATAATTTAGGCTAAAAAAATTAAATTTGATTTTTTGGACCGATTTTTGTCAATTGAATCGTACTGTGCCCTCTCTTAAACTATTTAAATTTTGTTTTGCCTAACATCTTATGGAAGTAAATGTTGGCTAAAAATAAAGAGTGATTTAGATCTGAGCTCTCTTGAAAACCTGTCATTACTTCCAAGCTCAGTTGAAATCGGATGTTTTAATACGGAGTTGAATTAAAAATGTATGCGACAAGTACAAGCTGAGATAATTATTCATTAGGAGTAAATATTCAAAATTCTGTCTCAGAATGGTCCATTGGATTTGATTTGAATTCTCGTCACACTTTAAGGCAATACGAAGGCAACGATAATTATGAGCCACAGTTAAATGACGAGGATGACACCTGAGCTTGTACTCTCCCTTCAAACCAAGCCAGAAGGAGGATCTTGAGCCTCGACAGATTTCACGCTACACGGGGTTCTTCAGTGGTTCTACACCTCAACTCGACTCCACCGGTCGCGAGTTTTGCTTGGCTGATAGAATATGGGAACGATTTTGTGTTAATTCCAAAATTGTTATTGTATTGTAACCATTCCTATCTAAACTCTTTAGCAGTTCAAGTACCTAAACCTAAAGAAATTTGTCCAATTTGACAGTTTTATTAAATAAAAAACACATGGATTTGAAGACGATTTTTGATGGGATTTACTAATTCATAGAGAATACCTAAATATAAAGATATATTTCTTTTTCTTTTTTATTTTATTATCATGCACTCAGTAGACTTCCTTTATATACACAGTTCGTCAAATAAGTTTTGAAATTCGTCCCTGAGCGCATTTTCTAATGACACCGTGAGTGTAAATACGCATGTGTCGTAACATTCATGGTCTGCTGTCAAAAAATTGGGTGCATTTAGTGAAGTAGCTGAGAGAAGGCGAAAGAAGTTAATTTTTTTCATGTTGATTTTATAAGATGGAGAAAAGAACTGAGATGAAATGGAACGTAAAACTCGGTAAAAAAGTACTTCGGAAATACATCAACTCATGCAACAAGTTTAAGGTGACTGTTATTTAAGTGGATCAAATGTTTTTTGTGTGGTTCAAACGTTTTTTGGATGAAAGCGATTCGGTAAAAGATGATCAACGTTGTAGAAGACCAATTTCATCTAGGACGCCTGAAATTATTGAGAAAGTACGAAATTTCATGGCAAACGATCGCTGTGCATCACTGCGATTGATGGATTACTCATTAAGTACCAACAAAGAAAAGATTCGAACCATCCTTCATGAAGATTTGGGCAAAAAGGAAGTGTGTGCTAAATTTGTTCCACACTTAACCTCTGAACAAAACGCAATGAGAAATGCACATTGCAGATACATCAATTCAACCGCTGAAAACGATCCAAACTTCTTGAGGTCCATTGTTACAAGTAATGAAACCTGGTGTTTCCAATAGGATTCTGAAACAAAGTGCGGAATGGAAATTCACCACAAGCCAAAAAATCAAGGAAAGTTCCATCCAAGATGAAAACAATGGTCATCTCATTGTTCGATAGTAAGAGTATTATCCACAAAGGATTTGTTCCAACTGGACAACAGTTACAGGACAGTATTATTTAACTGTGTTAAAGCGTTTGATAGCCAAAATTCGTCGTATTCGTCCAGAATATCGAACTGAAAGCAGTTGGTGTTTTTAACACGACAATGCACTCAGTCACACTTCCCTTATTGTTCGTCGATTTTTGGCAAAAAAATAATATCTGTATGTAGAAGCATCCACTGTATTCACCTGATTTAGCACCCTACGACTACTCCTTATTCCCAAAAAATAAAGTTAAAAGGGTGTTATTTTGAGGATATTTCAACCATACAAGTAGCTTCAACGTATGCTTTTCAGGTCATTCCGCAAAGTTATTTACAACAGGCGTTCGATTCAATAATAAATCGCTGCAACAAGTGCATTGAAACCGGAGAGTCCTATTTTGAATAAAAAACCAAAACTGGAATTAATTTGTTGTTTCCATTTCTTTTGTGGCCTCGGTAGCCGAGTGGTATAGGTATCAGATCGTGGCTTGCCTTGCCACGAGTTCGAGCCCAGTACCACTAAAGACCCGCCGTGTAGGGCAGCGATTCACGTTAAATCTGTCGAGAGCTGAAACGTCCTCCCGTTGGTGTGGTAGTTAGGAGAGGGGGTGCCAGCTCACAGGTGTCGTGCACGTCACTTGACCATGGTTCAAAATTTCGTGGTCCGACGCCAAAAGCCCTCGTGTACCTGAACAGTGCGACGTTAATATTCAATCAATCAATCAATCCATTTCTTTTTACAGACCCAGTTTTAAAACTTATTTGACGCAATGTGCACAACCAGTACGATCTTTGGGTTTTGAAAAGGGAAATTTTGAGAACATATTTTACAGTTAAAACAAATCTCTTTCAATATAAGGTGTATCGTTATTAATCATTTAATTTCTCCTTAATTAAAGGTGATTCGTTAAATTAAGAAATTTAAACAAATACGTGGTACAAATTATGAGGGATTAACTTATGGATAAATTGATTTGATTCTGATATTAATGTCACTCTTCGAAAGTTTAAGGAGCTATTGGTGACAAACCTAGTCATTTTTTCAAGTGACGAGGACCATACTTGAGCTGGTAGTTCCCTTTCCAAGCTTCCACACCTTACCAACGTAAAGACGCTGATTTAACGAGAATTAGCCGATTATTATCTACCATAATTCAAGAATTATTTTAAATGAATTGATCTGTAGCTTGGGAATCATTTTCCTTTCGAATAACCAACAACTGTCACCACTGTTTTTAAAACTCAGGATTGAATAAATAATTGAACGTATAGTTGAATTCAATTATCCTAAACAAGTCTTCTTTCTTGCAGCGTGGGCAATCCTTAAAAAATGACGTGGGAAATCCATTTTTATTACCGCATTTAGAATGAATTGGGTCAGCTGTAGATTTATATAACAATATGACAGAAACAGAATTAACTAAAAACTAAAACTAAATTAGTACGGAGACTTTAATAAAAAAGGCAAATGAAAAATAGGATTTTGAAAACCAAAGTAAAATAATAAATACTGAATTTTAATGTATACCTTCTATAGAATCGTATCTAAATTGAACAAATATAGGACACATAATTTGTTTATTACTTGAGTGCCTTAAATTTTATTATATTTGAATAAATAGTGAATATATATATTATACTACCAGAGAAATTGTTCTTATTTCGTTAAATTTTCAGATGGATGTAGTGGATAAAATCAACTTTGGCAAAATTTATTGCTAACCTTTTTCAAATAATAAAACAGGACAAATAATTATTAGGTGGAAAATGACAACTTATAAATACCAACCAGCAGAACAATGTGCTCCCAAAATGATCTGCATTTACAGAAATTTGAAACCCATTTCAAGCAGACTCAAGTATCCAACTTGTTTAGCATGTTTTCTTATAGTATGAAGAGAAAGTCAGATTTTTTACATTCTCATTCTTAGTGTTGATCCTTGGTGTTTTGTGTTTGGTGTTAATAAAGATACTATGGTTCTATAGATAATATATATTAAGATTTATGGTATAATAATTGTTATAGAATATGCAAGCCAATAATGTTTGAGCTCCATAGAATTTGTGTTTCAGAATCTGCTTGGAAATGAAATGGGGAAAATATTTCTATGATTCGAGCCAACAAAAAAGAAACTCTCTAGAGCTCCGAGTGTGTTCAATGATGTCCTATTCATGCATTATCGGAGAAAGATCTGGTGGTCTAGCAGGCCAAGGCAGCATGTAGACACACCTGTTGGGTTACTACAGCGGTATCAGATTGAAAAACATCCCTTTACCAATGCTCATAAATAGCAGCGTTTGGAATAACCATAAGAGTGCACAGAAAATTGCTCCCCAGGACTAATGTGTCCAGGAAGTAGAAAGGTGGCCTTGTTCTAATCAATACGTCTGGCATTAAGACAAAAGCAGCTGTCATCGAATGAGACCCCATCACTAGAGTCACAGATGTTAGTGATTTGGGGGTAAGGGAGGAACGTTACTGGGGACCTATTCCCCAAACAATTGATTGATTACATTTCACTCTGGTGTCAAAAAAAACCTATGATTTCTGCTGCAGATGCACACACAGCGAATATGGCGGTCTTCATTGTCAGTGGGGACTCGTACTTAATTGGAACCCAGATTTCTTGAGAAAGTGCCTTCCCGGGACCACTGCTGCCAGCAACTATGATCAGCAGATACATTTTGCAATATTGCGGAAGGAAAATTCACCTTTACTTAGCCCTATTACATCCAAACTCAGTGAGCTTTTTTATCTTCTTCTTGATATTCTTTGACTAACATGAACGGCAAATCACAACCATAAATAACCATCACCAACTTTTGCAATGTGTATTTAAAGAACACTTAATTGGCATGCTTAAAATGATGCTACTAGCGTCTCACTTAAGCGCCTAGAATGAAATTTGAATCCTATTTTAGGTGTATAAGCACGCCTACCAAATTTCGTTTACCTAGAATAACACCTTCTCTCTTGGTGGGACTTTTTATTTCCTTCACTGTATAAGCTTTTTGGGCTCACACGAAGAGATTCAGAAGCTGCTATTTTCTTAACCAAATGATTTGAAAGACGTATTTTATAAATTAGCACTTTGAATTGTAAACTTTAAAAATATAGAGTTATTTTTTTATAGAAACATATTCCCAAACACACAATTCATCAAAGAAATATCAAAAATCGGAAGCAAAAAAGAAACCCAATTAAATAGTCAAGAATAGATTAAGTGAGAAAACTGTATTCTCTTTCCAATTTTCGTTGACTGCATTGAAATAAATCACTTAAATTTGGACAAAATTTTCTACATCGAAGGAAAAGTTTTTTTCTTTGTAGACTGGATGGCGTCTGGATAATTATATGAAACGCTGAAATGATTTATTTGGGCCAGAAAATTGCTTAATTCTCTACCCCTCTTACATAGGATGGAGTCGTGTGAAAGTCAACTTTAACCCCTAGCTTGCCAATGCGCCGCATTAAAAAAGAGGGCAGGGGCGTATTTTTTTTCTTTCATTTTCTTCTCCGTACTTATCGCACCTTAGTACAACTACAGGCACAATTTTGCTTTTACTTACCTTTTTCTTCCATTCCCATGGTCCATGAGTTAGTTTTCATAAGTGTAACAGCAGATATTTGTAGACTTGTTTATTTGCTTCGGACCCTCCCTTTCTCACATTTGAGATGTAAAAGGATGTAGTCCCTTATTTAAGGAAGTTTGTTCTCTAAATTACGAGGACAAAAATGAAAGTTTCGGTGATAAAGAAAAAAAAACTCCCCTTGTAATAACTTTTATTCAGGTAGGACTCAAAATGTAAAAAACCATAGATAATTTTAAAAATAACTCTTTACTTGTGAAAGGGATTGATTTCCTATTTTAGTTCTTAACTAGTAGACTCTGGAATAAAATCTATGTGTTTGAATGAGAAATAAATGCATATATATAAACAGCTACTTATCCTAATATTTTCAGACACTCTCGAATTAGGTTTAACATTTACGTCTAACGCAGAACCGCATCGTATATTTAATTCTACTATCTTTCAATATAGTTTTACTACTATACATTTACACGTAGAAAAAGAGAAGAGGTTAATGATAAGAATAATGTGAATATTGGGGAATGAAATAAAATTTAAATTCCTGACTCTGCGTTGGGTTAATTATTTATTCTCTCAGTTTTGTAGAGCATACGTGATCTTCACCATAGCTTCAAAAAATTGAAAACAAAAATTAAATCTATCAGCACATTTAGAGCATTTTGATAGGGATTTCTATACAATTCTTATTCTTCTACACAATTATTTCATTTTTGCATAAATCGGTTTGTAATGTTTCTTTTTCTAGGGGAATATGTGTGAAGCGCGTTAACTTCTAATTAGATTTTGGGATATTTTTCCATTATAAGGCTCAGAAATTGCATTGAATTCATACCTCCTCTATATTAAGAGTAAAAACTTCAGAGGGGGGTTAACTGTAAATAGTTTCCTTCTTTATTCCTCTATTATTATTGACAGTAATTTGATCTATTTCATAGTATGTTATTTTGTATAATACTTGGTATTTTTTAATTTTAATATAACATTTATTTCATTTTATAAATTTTACTCGTTAGTTTGAGAAGGATTTAGATTTTTTACAATAAAATTTTTAGTAGCATCTCATGTGTGTGTTGACGAGGAAGAATTTTGGAAGAAGTTTTCTGAAAAAATCTATAGCATAATAAAGTTAGGAAAAAGAAAACATTTTATTAATCTTTTGAACCAAATCCAAAGTGTTCAGAATTTTATTATTAACATATGTCTTCTTCGTATATAAAAACAATAATAGTTCTGTCAACCTTAATCGTAATATCCTTGAGTGAAAGGGATTTATTTTTACCTTTACAAACTGAAATAAAGCTTTTCAACTCAGAAGTGAGATTTTATTAAAATTTATACGGAAATCCGTGTAGAGGAGGTCGTTGCATGTTAAACCTGTGGAGTCTTAAATGTCCTCCAGTTGGTGTGGTGTGGAAGTTAGGAGAGAAGGGTGGTATCTCAGGTGTCGTCCTCGTCACTTGACCATGGTATAAAGTACGTGGTACGTTGCCAATAGCCCTCGTGCAGCTTTAGAATGCTACGTAAATATAACTTTCACTCTGTAACGCACTCATGTTAAAGAAATGACGAGAACCAGTGGCGCACACAGGAATTGTTCAAGGGGGGTCCAGGGTTAAAAGTCCACCCTTCTCGTATTATCTACCCCTCTCGTCACCCTCTCCAATAAATTGAAATAATAATTAGTTATAAAAAAATATTTATTGAATAAATAATTAGCATTAATTAATAAAAACCAATACTTAATTAAATTTTCCATACTCTCTACTTCGGATTCTAATCAATCGGGGAAAAAATCATGGCCTTTGGGATGGGCGCCGCTTTTCATTTTGATAAAATCCTTTTCTAACATAACGAAGTCTATTTTAATTGATTTTTCAGATTGCTTTTGCTTTCTCTTGATAGAGAGGAAGAAAATATCATTCCTTTTCATCCATTTTGTTTTGTTTTGTTCCAAGTGAATCACTTTAGTTTTGGGATTTTCTATTTCGAATGACTTTTTCCATTTCTCATTTGAAGGTTTCTGAAATGAGTGGCTTAGATTGCTATGCCGGCCGTGGTAGCCTAGTGGTCAAGGTACGGAATTGTAGCCAGCGTCTCATGAGTTCGAGCCTAGTACTACTCAAGACCCACCGTGTAGGGGAAATCTGTCGAGAGTCCGTTAAATCTGTCGAGAACTCAAACGTCCTCCCGTTGGTGTGGGAGTTAGTAGAGGAGATGCCAGCTCAGGTGTCGTCCTCATCACTTGACCATGGCTCAAAATGACGAGGTCCGTCACCAAGAGCCCCCGAGTACCTGAAGAGTGCGACGTAAATATTCACTCACCCCCTCACTGCTGTGCCGTAGAGCCTGGGTTCGAATCCTGGAGAAGGCATAGATGTTTTTGAATGTATAGTGCCTTTTCAACAGGAGGGTACGCTAAATAGCCGTTGATCCGCAAGTCCTCTTTCGTGAAGTGGGTGGAAAGGAAAGAGGGCTGTGAGGTCCCTGACCATCTCCAGGGAGTTCTCCTTCAAAACTAGGGTGGAACCGAACCAAATCGTACTAACACCTGTAGGGTGCTCAAAGCTACGGCTAACAACATATGTTCATCTGACCCTTTGCCGCGATTAATTTCATGTGCCTCAATCTGATACATTGGTGATAGTAGCAACAACAACACCTTACTTATTGCTCAAAGATTTATTATTATTATTATTGCTTATCATTTAAGGAAATGAAAGTGTTTTTTTATTAATAAATTATAATTAATTTATTAACACATATTTATTTAATAATGCATAGATGTATATGAACGAAAATCCAATTCGCGTTATTAAATTTTAATTAATAACTTTATTTATTCTACCTATAAACGAATAAGATGTTTTTTCGAATTAGATACATAAAAGAATCCTATTTTAAAGCGGATTTTCCATGCTTTAGACCTTAGTAAGTTTTCACCTTGTTTTTAAATATACATTATTAACATCAATTATAATTGATATACCATCTAATGACTATATGATTAGTTTAAATTTTCATCATTAATAAATTTATTGAAAAAACCTTTGGCATTTTATACGTAGGCTAATTTTGCTAAAACATTTCGAAGAATTTTCTTTTTATTATTGATGGATTATTCAGAGAAAACATTTGAATAAATCCCCATACATGGTGATAAATGAATCTCTAATTGTAACAAACAGAATATAAATATGCTTTTAACAAATGTATGTTTTGCACTCCTGAATAATGTAGGATTGTATGTATTAATATTTCTTTCAGTGTCGAATTCTATTCAGGTGTTTTTTTTTATATGTATGAAAAGACCCTTTTTCCTTACTATTAAGCCAAGAGATACTGACATAACTTATTAGGCAGGGGGACCAAATTCAATTTCTTTTCTCAAACTCTTCGACTACAAGAATTAGAATATAGGTCTTTGACGTGTATTAACAATGATTAATTTTTGTATATGCTTACAATTTTATAAACTAACACACCCACGCTCACTCACTCACACATATGTGTGTATGTGTGTTTTCAACTATTTCACTCCTAAAATCTATCTTAAATTAAAAAAAATAAAGCAAGGAAAAAATGGTAACATATTAAAGTACAGTATAGCTACAGTAACACATAAGCAAACTTTTAAGTTTAGGATTAGGACTAAGAAAATGCAGAGTAAAATAATATGCACACACACATACATGTATGAATAAATGTAAGTGAATAAGCCTCCTTTGTTATTATACTACTGTGGCTATTATTATTATTGTGACACTTTAAAGTGTATTTTTTTCCTACGTATTAAATTAGATTTATAGTGATTTGGAATATTATCATTGATTATATATAAGTGTATAAGTGGGCGGGTGTATATATAGCGAAAAACTTGGCATCCCAAATATTTGGAGCCACCAGAATTTGTCTTTTAGTAAATCAGACGCATTGATTGAACAAATTAGATTCATTTTTTTTTTTTGTGTTTGAATTTCAATAACTATCGACAATGGATTGATATGTTGAAGAATAAAAATAATGCATGCAATCACTTAATATTAACTGCTAAATTAACCAAGATATTAAGCGATTCTTTGAATCGGTTAAAAAAAAATCAATAGTGTTACTATTTTAGTAAGAGCACGACCAGCGAAAAAGTCCTTTTCGGAAGGGCGCCTACACTTATGAAATCTATAAATACAGTGAAAATCGCTTAACACGAAACTGAAGGGATATTTTTCGTGTTAAGGGAAAACTAAGTTCAGTAGAACTTATTCATAAAAAAATCAATGAAGCAAAAACATTAACAAGAACTTAAAGAAATTTAATACAGAATTGTCAATTTGTTTTTGAAAACAAAACATTTTTTGAGTTTTGGGGAAATAATCTGATATTTTCTTTCCATTGTTTTTTAGCATCCAACTGTCAACAAATTGTTCGATATCGTTCATTTTGTTATTCCTTTCACCATTGGAATGTGCGTCTAAATAACTGCGCATACTTTTTATGACGTTCCTCATTTCGGATGATGTGAGCACATGAGCGCTGCATTACTCATTTCATTTTCACTGTCGGAACCTGCCTCGATGATATTTTTCGAGCTTTGAACAAACTGCCAAATGCGTTTGCCGTCATTGGGGTGGAGTACACCATATCATCATCTACTGCAATGAATTCTTTCGATAATACCATAGAACATTTCCTGTTGAGCAACAGAACAGTGTTTTCCGTCTTTCGTTCATTCCCAGAAGGGAAATCTTTTCATGTGAAGCCATTTTCGTTTCTTACTAAGAGAAAAAAAGGCATGAAAATACATAATAGTTTGTCGTGACCATTGTATTATCTCGTGTTAACCGATATTTCGTCTTAAGCGTTTTCATGTTCAACGTACTTCACTGTATACTTTTAATGAAAAATATGTGTATGAAATCTAAGAATCTTATTAATTTATTCGTTATCTGGGGAAAATGACATTTCGGAATATGTTTAAATATCGCGGAGGAAAAAAATCTCTTCCGATGAGAAAAGTTACATAAGAAGAAGAAAACTCAAAAGAATTTTCTCTCACAAATGCCTCTTAATGTTCATTAATTCATTGATTTTTCAGTTCAGTTGTAGTGATCCATCATTTGATTTCAATTTCAAATATCAATTAAGCGAAATGACAATTATTTTGTAGTTGAGTCTTTTGAAACCCAAAGGGGATGAAGTTTCTTCAGCACACGTCTTATTATTCCACGTCTAGTCAAAGTAACTTAAAAGGACGAGAGAGACATTTTATACACTTGATACATCTTTGTCCAAACTTTTCAAACCAATACCTCTTTCTGCTTTTGTCCTCATTCCACTGATGCATAGTTTGAAACTCTTCCTTCAGATCCACATTTGCGGTTTCGTATCTTATCAACGGATCCATTGACATGGAACATTAGTTTTCGCTTTGGCCAACACATCATGATGTCTGTATTTCACATTTTCAATGCCACTCGACAAGGGAGCAATTTTTTTAATGTATAATTAAATTTTCCCTTTATATTTTTTTGTTGGATAGAGATGTTTTCTAAGATCCTATACTTATCACACTTTTAACAATTGTAGTATTTTTTATTAGAAGCCACTTTCAACCTTTCAAACATTTTTGCACCTCCGGTTGTTATTCGGTTCCAGATGCAAATGAGATGCAAACAGAAATTTTGCGTGGAGTGTTATTTTTCATAAAGATGGCATGCTCATTTGGTTAATTTATAGTTATACACTTCATTTTAAGTATAAGCATATATATATATATCATGATGTTTATATTCTAGTCAAGAGAAAAAAAATTTAGAAATACATAAAATTTAAGCAGAAATTGGTTTTTATTTTGTCATATTTCCACGTTATTTATAACTGGCCATAAAAAAATTTTCTTCTATCTACGATTTAATTGAAAACACATCTATCTTATGAAACTTGTATAAATATTGTTATATTTTGCTTTAGAGTATTTCACTTGGAAAGAAATTATACATCCAAGTATTTGTATTTTTGATGATTCAAGTGAAGGGAATTCTAAAGATGTCGTTTGAGAGTAGTTTGAAAACGAGGATGAAGAGGACACCAGCTAGGGTTATGTAAAGTAAAAGCTCGACCACACGCAACTTTTTTCCGATAGGATAGAATGGGACACAATGGGTTACAGATAAATTTGCAACAAGGAAGAGATTACAAAGCTAGTACTTGTGGTTTTTGAACTAAATACAATGATTTTTTTGAACCTTTGCTTAGAAAAAAAAAATGTTTTGAAAAATTTCATGTGAGAAAGAAAACTTAATTAGATAAAGCATTTTTTTTTTTACATTTTTAAATAAGATTTATCAAAGTAAATGTAATTAAAAAAGATTGGATGTTTTTTATTGTTGCACTTAAGACCTGCGGTGCACGTATGCGTACCTCTCAACGTAGCACACACACACAAAACTACTTATAAAAAATTAATTTTTTCCCAGCATTTGTACTCCTGACTCTACTATTAGAAGAATTAAATGACCCACTTTCTTAAAAAATATGTCAGGTCTGAAGAGGTCAAGCCAAAAAGGTTGCCTATTGAACAGAACATTACAGTATAAATGTTTAAAAATGAAAACAAAATCAAAATTAAGAGCCCTTATTTTATTTTGGAAGGGCCCCTGAGAATCCGTGACTGCTTGGAGGGAAAAAAAACCTTCACTAAGATTATAATGTAAGCAATCCATTCCTCTTCAACGATACTCTCTTGAAAATAAAAGGATCATTTCTGGCTAACTGACGTTTTTCTAGATGAAATAAGGTAATAAGTAACTCGTGCGAGACTTTTTCTATCGACAGAACTTGCTTCTTCTCTTCCATTCTAGAAAACGAGAGTATCTTCCATTTGAAGATTTCTCGACTCTTCTATGACATGATTTTTTAAAAAATCCTTTTAGTCTCTCTCTCTATAACATGTCTCTCTCTCTATAATATTGTGGAAAACACAATGATTTTCTTATGATCTCTTGGAAGCACTGCCTTAAAAATTCATTCACATTCACTTTTAGTCTCTCTCTCTCTATATAACATGTCTCTCTCTCTATAATATTGTGGAAAACACAATGATTTTCTTATGATCTCTTGGAAGCACTGCCTTAAAAATTCATTCACAGTCACTTTTAGTCTCTCTCTCTATGTATATAACATGTCTCTCTCTCTATAATATTGTGGAAAACACAATGATTTTCTTATGATCTCTTGGAAGCACTGCCTTAAAAATTCATTCACAATTCATTCCTTGAAAGGTTCAAGTAATCAACTAAGAAATAAATTTACAAATTGCTTTCTGAAATTAGGCTTCAAGGTCAGGATTTTTTAAAGATCAAGTTATAGGATTATATAATTTGCTAAGAATTTTTTTTTTTAAATACAAAACGTTTTCAACTGTAAAATAAAATTTGACGCCTATTTTTGAGATGAAATTTTTTTAACCCTGTAGAAACTCAAGACAAAAACATAATTCATACAGGGAGATGTCTAAATAATTTTTCATGGCAAGTTCTCATCTCAAAGATAATTTTCTCTTCATTACTTTCGTAAAAGTACAACTATAGAGGAAAGTGATTTAGAAGAATTACAAGTACAGAGGAAATTCCTTAGCTTTTCAAATTTGAAACAAAATTATAGATAAATCAAAAGAGGAATCAAACATTAAGCAATATGACTTGTACTGATAACTTCAGTCAGAACTAGATAATTTAAAATCCCAATTAAGATCTTATAGTTTGGACTTTTATTTTTAAAGATTAATTTTTGTAGCTCACAAGGCCTAGTTTTCACCGAAAATTGCTGCAAAGGTAGTTTAAAATGAATAAATTTTAAACTATTGCTTACTATACATTGCTTAAATGGGTTGTTTATTATGCTAAATTTTGCAGTTAAAATAAAAATAGAATTTCGTATCAAGTGTAGTCGAATTATTATTTGAAACCTAGACTTTTGAGATCATTCCATGAATTGGTGATTGTTCTTGAAAGAATTTCTCTCAATCTGATAAGCTTTGAAATAAAAGTCAGAATCAGAGAGGAAAAGGAATTAAGACATCCATTGACACAGGACAGAAAAAATATCAGAAAAGTAGGAGGAAGTAAAAGTAAAAGAACCGTAAAGAGAAAATTAAACACACAAGTTAGGGGTTCAGCAATGTTGTGGTCTCTTTGCATAAGATTGTTTTGTTCTTTCCTATACTATGGAATTCGGTAAAAAAGAAAGATTTTCGGTGAAAAATAAAATGAAATGAAAGAGGTTTTAGGCATATGCTTTCAAATACCATATTTTTCAAAAATTATTTTTAGATTTCAAAACTTTTTATTCATTTTGGTGAAAATTTTTCCATTTAATTCTTTTTTCTGATTGAATTTCATTTTTCATTCAAAATTCTTGGTATATATGTAACGTGTTATGTATTTTTAAAATTACCTTTTCTAAGTGCCCCATTTTCCCGAAATGACTCTTCCTTAATATTCTCATGTAAATCCTGATTTCAATTCCTGAATGGAACAATTGTTTGTTAACGTCTTCAGAAAAAATCTTATATCTTCTAGTTACCTCTATAAGATGTGGAATTTTAAAAATGAACACCATTAGAATCGATCCTTTTATTTTTAAAAGTTCATAGTAATTTACATTATATTTGTAATTAGAGATTATTAAGAATAAACTTTTGTGAGTGTGTGTTATAGTAATAAAAGTTAAGGGAGGTAATGTACTTTTAATAAAACTTTTTATCTTTGTGTCATTAAATATTATTAACGGGGAATTGCAGCGATTTTTTAAAATTAAATTGTTCACTTTCACAAAATTTTAAGTTTTTTAAATTTTATAATTTTTTTATCTTTTGCTTATTTTATGAAATGTAAAAAATTCTTTTGGATCTTTTTGGAAGTAGCCTCATGAGAGCTTTTGCTTCTCCAAACGTAAGCAACAACTCAAAATGTTTTTAAACGTTGGAAATGCTTCATAAAGAATCACAAAGAAGGAAAAATTCCCTTTGTGAACTTAGGAATACAAAGATGAGATATGAAAGTTTTTATAGCAATTTTTTGAAATTAAATAGGCAGTAAAAGATAACATATATATATTTTTTTAAATTCAAAGTAAAATCTTTATTTCATATGCCAATGCAAGTACAGTTCAAAACATCAGGATTTTTTTTAAAAAAATATTCCAGCTCTATAATAGCTCTAGCTAGATTTTTGTTTAATTCCTTTTTCAGCTTTTTCAAATAAATGTATAAATAAATCATACAACTTAATTTTATTATCAACACAGAATTTGAATAGAAAGGAATATTTAGAAATGCTTCTTCTGATTCTGCCTATTTTTTCTTCGATTATGAGCTTTGAACAAATCTTATTATTTAGAGATATTTTTCTCTCTTTTGATCTTTATTAAATACACAATCCTTTACAATATTTAAGGACAACATTTTCCTTTTAATACTCGATCCCAATGGGAAGACATCCTATTATCCTGTAAGAAATAACAAGATACAAAAAGCAAAAGGATAGAAAAAAAGAAGAAAAAAGACACGAGTCACAACGGCGTGGAGCAGAGAGCCCTCCGGGATGTTTCTCGCCTTCGCCCGCGGCTTCAGTTGCGAACGCTTCGTCATTTGAAATTCACATGGATTCCTGCGCAAAATTAGAAATTGAACGAATAAAAATGAACAAAAAGAATAACAGTAAGCGTGATAAGAGCTAGATTGGAAAGACGAGTGAGTTACGTGCAATTTAATACATTATTTTAACTAACTGAGACAATTTTTTTTCTAAATAAAAGAAAGTGTAAAAGAGACTTGCCTTGTATCTGCGTAAAATAGTGCATTATCATCAGAAGACACGAGAGTGATGAAACGTATATTTCAACCAATAACCAACTCTGTTTGCCCAATTCAACTCTCAACTCTATTTCTATTTTCTCTATTTTTTCTGTTTCTTTTTTATTTATTTCAACGTGTTTTTAATTAGTGAATGTTGATTCGATTCCATCCATTGAATTTACGCTTGTTTCGATAAATGAATAGATTTTAAATCAACTAAACTAAATCTAGGAAACAAAGTGGCCAATATTAGCATGCAAAGTGGCTGTAGTGTTAATAAATTAAACAGCTTGTATTTTTTTATTCTGTCAAAAGTAGGAGGAAAAACAAAACGTCAACTCTGATTATAAATTATACTCTTATAATGGGCATTCTATGAAGTAGAAAAATTTTAGTCAGCTCACGGATTCCATCGTTAAAAAGAACTGCTTTTTTGAACATTGTGCGGGAAAATGAATAACTTGACTGAGGTACAGTATTCCTCAACGAGTGGCCTACCTTCAGCCTTTCCTACGGAAACTACTTTAGACTGATTATTTAAATCGAATAGCCATATCAAAATAATTAACCCATAAAAAGGTCCATTAAAGAAAGTTTTGAAACTGAAAAATACTTGGCAAAAGATATCAGTTGGGGCGGGGAATGCCAATCATATTAAAAGATTATTTGACATTTTGACGTTAAATGTACTGAAATAGAGAAAAAATGGAAGAAGGGACAAAATATGCTTTCCCATTTTGTGACAAATGCATTGTCCAATATATATTTTTATGTGTATAATATTTTAGGGCGTGTCTTTCTAAATTCACCTATGAGCATGTGATCAATTATTCTGCGACAGCATCTATTTCCAGAAAAAGGAATTTAATATTTTCAGTTTGGTACTGATTTGAATAAACTTGGTTTATGTGCGCATGAGTTTAAAATTTGGCTTGATTTAAAAATTGTACACACAAACACACATTGATAAAGCTATTTATGCAAAGGGAAAAAATATTTCCATTGTTCTGTTGCTTTATATAATTAAATTAATTTTGTGAAGGATATATTAATTAGGTTTTTCTTTACATTCTACTTTCAATACAGATTTGTTAGTTTATTAAAGACTAATTGAACTACATAAAACGTTCCAGCTGAAAATAAAAGACAGTAATATTTTAAATCATCCATTAAAATTTTGCTATCTCGCTTCTAAGTCATTCAATAGTTTTTGACTTTCTCGAGAACTGTGTTTTTGAATTCCCTAAATCGAAAGTGTCCTAACGAAGCTTGTTCCTGAGAGTAGGTTCAAAATACTTGGATTTCATTTTCAGCCACTTGGTAAGGAATTGCTATTTTTGAGGTTGAAATGGTTTTAAAATGGCTGCTGCGTCAAACAAATAGAGCTGCTCTGTAGGTGTTCAATGTTGTTTAAGAAATTTCCTTCGAAATCTTATATTAATGGTAAGTTTGCTTCAGATTATTTTATGTCAATCTGTGATTTTGAATTTCGCTTCCCTCATCGACATATGCAGGCGAGTTTTCACGAAACAGGTTTCGGAATGTCAAAATCAGAGAAGAGAATTGTTGAAACCATTTGTCATCTTTGTTAAATTAGCAAAATGATGGTATTCTTGAAATGATGGGAAAAGAAAAATCGCTAATCAATAATGCTATCGGAATTCAGAAGAAAAGATTTATTTGGAAGAAATTCAGCTGAATGGGCTATTTTTTTTTACAAATGAAATGCCAGAAGAATAGAAAATGGTTAGTTGCATAAAAAAAATTTAAATGAGCTTTTTTTTTAAAAAGGGAACCATATGACCCAATGAATATATTCTGTGTTTTCTCGGTATCACATAGTTTAATTTTATATTAATTTCTCTTCAAGAATAGAGTTCATTTTATAGTCCAGAAAAGTGTTTTCTGCATTTCAAAAAAGTTGTCCACATCCTTTTTTTCGTAATGTAATTCATTATTTTTAATAATCTTACAATGTGAAATCTTTTTTAATCTTGTTTTTTTAGACATTAGTATTAATAGACCTGATTTATAGTATTCGGTTATTTGAATTTGTTAAGAAGGTTTCGTAACAATTATATCAAAGATATTTAACATAAACACAAATCATAAGCTTAAAAAAAAAGAAGAGAATAATTATTTATATATATATATATATATATATATATATATATATATATATAACATTATAGAATAGCAGGGAAATAATTAATTTTTAAATATAGAAATTAGCAAAAATATTTTTTTAAGTCAGCAAAGAGAAACTTCATGGAATTTTATTTATTATATATATATTCTCTTTCTTCTTTTAATAGCACGAAATTTTTGAGGACATTTATTTGGTAATGCGATGTATAATAAGAATGTCTTGCTTAGCAGTTTTAAAGTACTTTGTTAAATTAATAATTTCTATAGCTATCAAGCATTAAAGACATTACAAAATATTTTGCTTTCCACGAGGCTTAAAATATTCAAAATATGCGCAACATATAATTTTGTAAAGAAATGAGCAATAATTCAAAGCAACATAAAAGTAATGATGATGCATTTTTTTTCATTCCAATTAACACAGTTGTCTTAACACGCGTAAAAAATCAGACTCTCCTCAATTGATATAAAATCAATACACAGAGAACTTATTTTGTAGAACAGTTCTAAGAACTATTCTAAATGTTTTTAAAATACATTACGCTCTTCATTTGGTTGACAGGTTTTCATTATTAATCTTTAGAATCTTTAACGAAAAGCAGAATTGGAACGGAATGACTCCATCCAAATATAAAATGAACTGTAAATAAAATCTCAATGTAAAAAAAGGGATTTGAATAAAAAAGCATCGGAATCCTCCTCCATAGGGAAGAAAGCAAAGACGAAAAGAAAAGAAGTACCTTGGTTGCAATCAGTAGGGCGCATTCCGAGAGCAGTGTTGATGAAACCCATTCCAGTCCCGAATGAAAGCGTGTTGACGGAAGAAGGCCCGTTTGTACTTGATGGTGGGGTGGGAGTTGCAAGTGTGGGCAATTGGCGGTTGTAGCATTACCTATGTCAACAAAGTGGGGAGGGTGTCGTGATTGTCGTGCAAAAGGTTAAATGCTAAGTGTTGGAAGGAACGACTCACCTGTTCCTGGGAGCACGCACGCGGAGATTCAGGTCAGAATTCATTCGACGTTCGAAAAGAATAGTCACGTTTTATTCAAGTCATTTGGCCCTAAGGACATTGATGGATTAGGTTAATATTTAGGCAGCAGATGATTAAATAATTCGCTAGATATCGTCCGTCAGGGGATATAAATTACGAATACTTTGAAAAAATATTTAAAATTATTATAATTTCCCGTAAAATTTAGCTTTCAATTGAAAAAGTAGAATCAGGTATACAAATTCAGTGAAATGCTTCGAATATCGTATCACCGCAATCAATGCTAGGTAGAATGGTTTTCAACTTTTACTAACACTTTGGAGGGGATGAATCTCAAATTTTCCCAATTCTCTGCTCAAGATAAATATTGAAAGATATCGAATTCACATCCTGCAGAGATATTTTACTAGGAATGCTTATTTGCGAGAGTCATGTTTTATGAATTGACTGAAGGAGTTTCTTTTCAGTTGTTCTCATTTGAAAGGCAATAATGGGTGCGAAAAGATTTTTAACATTAGAAATCTTTTGTTGAAAATTAAAGTTATTAAAATTAATATGAATTTTCAATATGTCATTTATATTATTATTGTACTCGCTATTAATAGCGTCGTGTAAATGAATAAGTGCTATTAACAAAAAGTAGAATGGGTGGGCTTTTGAAAGATCTGATTGAAATTTTTATTATGTTATTTCTGTGGTCAAGTATCAGTCAATGAAGAGAATTTCCCGCTAACTTTCTTCTATTATAAAATAAATCCATTGATATATATTGAACATAATGGCCTTCGAAAAACTTGTTTTCACACTCATTTTCAACTGTTTTTCATTCATTTGTATACATGATTTCTTTATTCAAGCCTTGTAAAATAGTAAAAAAAAACCCATCCATATTAACTTTTTTTTTCAAAATATAAATACTAGTTGAAGCTACTGCCAATAGAGGGCATGGGTATCAACTGAGAAGTTTTTCGCTTTTTCGCAGCTGTTGCTGTTAACTCTCCCAGGAATCAGAGGACTTAAATTTTTTGACGAAAACTACGTTTTAATTTATCCTAATATTTTTTTAGATAAGAATTGGTGTTTTAAGAAATCAGTGTAATTTTTTAAAATTCTGTAAATAGATATAATTATATAAAATTTTATAAAACAACTCAAATTAAAAAAAAAATTGATTTCTAAAATGTAACGATAAAAGGATTTAAACCACAAAAGTATGAGTATCAGAAAAGTTGATCCTTATTTTATTTTTCGAAGAAAATTCTCTTTAAATTAAAAAAAGAAGAAACGATAATATTGTATTTTATAACTTATGGCCTTCTATAACATATTTAGAATTAATTAAAATTAATATAAGATTTCGTTGGCCACAAGTTATATGAAAAATAATTCCTTGTTTTTACTAGTTCCTTTCAAATCTCAAAAGATCTGAAGCATTTGAACAATAAATAATACTTAAGATTTTTTAGTAAAGAAGAAATTAAATAAACAAAAAAAAGAAAGAAAAGAAACCTTTTAACAATTTTTGTAGTTTTAAAGTCAAAACCTGTAACAAGAGTGATTTTTTTTAATGAAGTGATGATTTTAAAAATCTACAATATCAAGAATTTCACTCAAACTTTACTCTCAACTCAAACAATATAACCAAAATGTTTATATTATTTTTTACTTTAGAATAGTGCTTTCATTTACATTTATATTCGAAATGAAGTTGCTTTCCATGAGAAAAATACTTTTCCCCTTATTTGCAATTAATTAGATATTAATTCAAGATTTTATTGAGTTAGCTCTTAAAGGTGTGATATTCAACAAACGTTTTATCCATATATAAGGAATTACAAATTAAAGCAAAATGATCCCTCTCTTCTTCTATATAAAGCGAAGAGCAGTAAATAAATTCTTCTTTCCAAATGAAAATTTTGCTTTTTCTCAAAAACTGAAACAGTGTAATTATTGTTCTTCCTCTAAATCAAATCAATTCATTAAAAATGAGAAATATGAGAAATATATACAGAACGTTTTTTCCAACCCTATTTTGAATTTTGAATATTCAATTTCAGTCAACACATCATAAAGTCGATTTTAAAATGAGTTAGAACAAAGTCATTTTCGTTATTTCATATTTATCAAATACTAGAAGGCATTTAAGAATTGATATATGTTTTCTTTTATCACTTCATTGAGCAACGATTTTATCTCAGAAACCCTCTCTTCCGAAACCCTAAGAAGTGTCCACCAACTTTTTATTGAACCACATGCACGATTTTTTTTATAAAAAAGAAATATTGAAAATATTTTAAATTAATTTAGGAAAAGTCTGACATCAAAAACATCCCACAAAGCACTTTTCTTAAAAGTCTAATCAATACAAATTTCCCCATTTCCATGGGGATTATGAAAGTTGTCCGGCTTTCAAGCTCCTGAATACCTAGATTGAAACTCATTCAATTGCAATCATTACATTTTTAAGCTGAAACTCCTTGTGTTAATAATAGAACTGCAAAAGCGTTAATATTTTTTTAGAGAAAACGGTATACATATGACATAAGGTACATGGAACGTGTATAGGAAATTAAAATTTCAAATGCAATGTGTTGAAAAGCTATCAAAACACACACACACATTTTATAGTTTAAGTTGGTTTTCAGCAGAAGGCACCAAGAACAATGAATTTCATTTGTTCGAATTTTTGAGATAAATGAAAACAATGACTAATTGTGTTCTCGTGGTTCTACTCTAGTGTTGAATCGTAGCAACTACGTTTGAACGATTGCAGTGTTTGAACAGATAGTGAGATTATTACCTTAAAAAGTGTCCTCTCGTCAGTAGCACACACAAAAAATTTTCAGGGGGGTCCTAGGTTGATCCACCATTTTGGATCCAGGGGGAAGAATCACCATTTTGGTATCTTGCTCCAATACGCCGCCCAACATATTCTTTTGATTTTGTCGATTTTGGGGAGCAAAAATAATACAAAAACTAATTATTGAATAAATAATTAACATTAATTAATAAAATTAATTATTAATAACAACTACAATTAAATTTTACGTAATATATACATAGGATTATAACGAATGGAAAAAAAATCAAGGGCTATGGGCAGATTCCTAGGATAGCCCCTTGTGTGCGCCACTGCCTCTCGTCATTATATAACTGACTACTTGAGAAAAGTCTTTTTTTATCAATACGAGCGCAATTGGGCTTTCTTTGTGGATTCATAACGCATTGTTTTCACTTTCATTGGCTTAAAAATTAAAGAAATGAAGACGAATGGAACTGCGTGTATATGACTTTGGTTTATGTAGATAATATAATCTTACTACTCCCAGTTGAATGATTTTGAAGGATAGAAATCATGAGAAAGGACGGATTACTACTTGGAAGGTTGAAACTTTTGATCACTTAAATTTCAAATGGAATGAAGAAAATGCTTCAAATGGCTGATGTAGAAGTATGCATGGCATTAGCAGAAAATGTAAACAGCTATGTTTTTTTGAGCATATAGTTATTAGAATTTTCTATTGAAATTTGTAAGCAATTTTGTTTTATCATTATATATTCTCATTAACAATATTTTCCATTCTAAGAAATTCAATTACTTAGATAAATTAAAAAATAACACTAAACTAACACATTAGTTATTTTTTTATACAACGTAATTTTTCGTGCAATCAGTTACAATTTTAAGGTGCATTTTGAATGAATTATTCTCACATGAATAATAATACAGCTAATAACCAATTCTCGTATTAACAAATCTTATTTCGTATGTTTACTTGCTCTTGTATAGAATGATTTAAAGTGAGATAAAAAAAAATGCACATTTCAGAATGCGGGAGGGATCCTTGCTTTTTTATTGCGGTTTACATTCAAGTCTGGATTGTGCGGAAAAATATGTAGGGTAAAATATAAGAAAACGTTTTCATGTAAAAAATTGATAGAATTTATTCTACATAGGGAGAGAAGAGAGAGTATACGTTTATTTATCATTCATCAAATAATGCAGATGTATAAAAACATAATGGGAAAAGTATTCTACTAATTAGACACCAGTTCCTATTAAAAGAGGTATGATAACACGTTGTCTTCAAAATAACTCCTCCCCCCCTTAAACTAGAAGATCTGCAACCGCGTAAGGGAAATAAAAAAAAGAGATTAATGGATGAAGCTGGCTTTAAAAATTAATTAATAAACTTGATTTACAAAAATACAGGACCTTCTAAAACATTTTTTTTTAAAAAATTGATATAATTCCTCCCCCCTCCCTTTTTCTTTGTACTTGACGAATAACGTGTGTGTGTACACCTTAACAACATTATAAAAAGATGGGAAAATTCTCGATGTTTTTTAAATATGAAACTGTTTCTTATTTTTGGCCGTGGCAGCCATATTATGATGACCCGGATGAAAGGATCAGCCCTTTCCCATCTCGCACTCGCATCTTATAGGTGAGTTTGTTCCGGGGGGGTGGGACCCTTCCATGTAATTAATGACCGCAGGGGGAGAAAGTTGTTCGAGGGAGAGCACCTTTGTAATGCAGAGCGGAAAACTTGGACGTAGATAAATGGAAGCAGTGCAAAAAGATGGATTGCTATTAATTGTTATGCGTGGAATCGTGTACACGCGTTTCTTTTTTCCCTTTTCATTTCTCTTTGGGTTTAAGTTCGTTTTAATTAGACTCCAATTGGCTTGGTGTTTATTTTATTTTTTACCATTTTTTCACTGTTATTTTGTTTTGTGGAATACATTTCTGGTTCGGTGTAAAATATTAACCGAGTGGAGTATAATAAATGACGCAAATTTTCCCTCCCATTTGTGACGCGGAGAAGGATTAAAAAGGAGAATTTATTTGAGAATGGGAAAAAAGAGGAATTCTCTTACAACACGCTTCGTTCCACTTTTCTCGCTACAGTCTCTTTCGAAAAATATATTAAATTTTATCAAAAAAAAAAAAAAAAAAAAAAAAAAATAGTGGATTGTACAATTTTTTTTTCCTTTTTTTTTTTTTTTCGACTGATGAAGAATTTTTACTTAAGAACACAACTCTAATTTCTTCCATTCAAAGAAATTATACCTCCGCTCGAAAAAGTCTAAGCTAATAAAAATGATACTTTTTTTCTTTCATTGAGAAGACTTTTTTTGAAATGATCTATCTACGTTCTCGGAACCGTGATTTTAAAAAAAGCGCAGAAATGGATAATTTTCATGATATTTAGTGAAATTTAGATTAGAATACATGAATAAAATTGTTTTAAGGAAATTTTGACAAAAAAAAAAATTTATTTAAATACAATATTCCGGCAAAAAATTAACTTAGAATAACCTTTTTTCAAAATGTTCTCCTTTTGTGGAAAATGCTTCTATTATGATAATATTTTGCCTGTATATAGCTCAGACCTCTGTACAGAGGCTCAACTATGATTTTTGAAAAATTCACGTTACTTTCAGAGTTACAACCAATTGAAATAATTATCGGCGTTTTTTCTTAACATTTCTCCCCTCTGTGGTCGTAAAACATGGATATAAATCCACTTCTAAGTTATATATTTCAAAAATTCCAATTGAGACTCTGTACAGAGGTCTGAGCTATACTCAGGCAAAATATTATTATAATAGAAGCATTTTTCACAAAAGGATAATATTTTGAAAATGGATTATTCTATGTTCATTTTTTGTCAAAATATTGTACTTAAATAATTTTTATTGTAATACTGTTCTTAAAGCAATTTTATATACATTTTCTAATCTAAGTGACACTAAATATCATAAATATTATCCATTTACATGCTTTTGTAAAATCACGGTTCGAAAGTATATGGCATATATAAACACATATGAGTATAAACACATATGAGTCAATTTGAAAATTATGCCACTTTAAAAATACAATTTTTGTTAATATTTTATTCAAAAAACTTTATAAATGTTTACAATAAGCAAAGTCCGTTTGAAATAGCTTATTAAAAAGAAAAGAAAAAAAACGAGCCTTACAATAGTCGTATATGATTTGTAACATCTGACATTTTATCTTAGTAAATACGCAATAGTAACTTATATCCAGAAAAAAATGAATTGGGTATGATTGGAAATAATTTTTTATCGAATAATTATATCTTTAATGAAAAATTTATTTAATTAACACAAGGAGTAATGCAATTTTGTTTTTTTTTATCAAAAATCATTTTTCTTGATCTATTTGGATAAGAGCGGAGACAATACACTTATGATAAATAAAATATGACACACTAGCTGGTATACCCGTTCTTCGCACGGGTGAAAAATTAAACAACACAGATTGAAGGAAAAAGAAGTTTTTAATGAGTTAATTCTATGTGAATTGCAAATTAAACAAAAAAAAAAACTTTTGCATATCTCAGCTAAAAAAAAAAAAAAAAACACCTTTGTTAAATTTTAAGTATGTAGATCTAATAGCTGATAAAAAGAATTTTTTTTATTTATAATTCCTCGTAACACTTTTGAGGGTCGATTTTTCAAAATACCTCCCTAAACTGATCTCTGCTCAGCAAAAGTAACACATTGTTAAAAGTTTTGCGTAATGAACGCTTAAAGTAGTGTAAATAATTTATATCTGAAAGTGTTATACATTAATATTACTTTCTGTTGTATTTATTTTATTTTAAAATTGTAATATTCGCAAGCAACGCCTTTTCTTAAATTATAATGGCGATTCAATGAAAAACATAGCGAAATGTTAACGATAGAGTCAAGTTGGCAAATGCCTAGCTACTTTCGTAGCTCGAGCTTTATTAGAGTTTTGTAAGACCTGCCGTGTAGAGGAGAAATGCACTTTAATAATTTATCCAACCGCATTATAATTTACTGCAGTTCTTTTTATACAATATTTTTTTTTGGATCACTACATTTACAAATTAAGGGATATACATAAGCAAAATACTCCCCTTTGGAAAATTTAATCCGTTAGAGCTAATAAATTAATTAAACATATTCCACTGTAAAATTAATTATATACACCGTTCACTTAAAATAAATAGTCAAATCATTTTCCAAGGTCTTCATTAACAGACAAAACCATAAGACATTTAAATTTTGACATTAACTATTTTTTTGCGACAAAAATAATAATCTTTGCAACCCGCTGAAAACGCAATATCTGCTATAAAACTATTCGCCTTCCCCACTAAAATACTCATCATAGAACCCGGGCTGCCATATATCTTGGAAGAGTGGATTTCAAAGAATATTACAGCTAAGTATTGGTAGAATATTCCTTCTAAGTTGGTATGGTATGGTAGTTAGGAGAAGGGGGTGCCAGCTCAAGTGTCGTTCCCGTCACTTGACCATTGTTCAAAATTACGTGGTCCGTCTCCAAAAGCCCTCGTGTAGCTGAACAGTGTGACGTTAATATTCACTCACTCACTGCAAAAAAATACAGTGCAGTAGTTATAATTAGTTTTATACTTAAAAATGCAATATCTGCATATTCAATTAAAATTACAGCGCTATAATTAACTACTAACCACAAACAAATTATGAAAATTTGTCCAAATGATGTAGTGTGAAAGAGAAAGTTTATTTACTTTAAGTACCAGAAGCGATAAAAGTAGTTATTTTGAAAATAGATCAACTTCTTACTACCAAATGTGCATAATAAAATCATAAAAAAAAAAAATTAAAATAAAGAGAGATTTATAACAACCTCTCCCTTCAAAACTTAGTTTGATTCTGAAATAAAAAAAATAGGCATTATTCTGATCACAGGAATTAATTAGGAGCGAGCCCCTTGCGTAGCCAAAACAAAAAGAGTTTTTCACAAACAAAAGATAGATAGATGCTGTGGTGTGCTTTTTTGCAGCGCAAGCCAGATTTGCTTGCAGATGCCAGAATGTTTTCCTACTTACTTGACAAATATCGTTATATTTTGGACACTTTTTACAAATTTTTATAAATTATAGCCTATGCTATTAATTATAGCCTATGTGTTATTCTGATGTATAAGCTATATTACTGTAAAGTTTCATTAAAATTCATTCAGTTGTTTTTGCGTGAAAGACCCACAAACATCCTCGCAAACTTTCACATTTATAATATATATTAGATATACTTGTGATTTCAAAACGGTTGAAAGACAGCGTCAATAATATTACCACTGTTAGCTGTCGAAACATTTTGATTTGTGTTCATTTTGAGCTTGAATTCATTATTTAAAAAAGCTATGAGCGGCTCAGATTTTGGCAAACTGAAGTTAAAATCACCCCTCAAAATCATGTGGGAGGCGAGTGATAGTTTTCTTTAAAAGGACAGAACTGCTTTCGGTATATGGTAAAAGTACAAAGTGCAGGAAATCTATTTTTGTACCGTTTGATTTCAAGAAATGTATGCGACCACCGAAATCATTGTTTGTGCGTTTTCAAATAAGCATTCTGCCGCACATATGTCCCCCAATATCGTTACTAACAATACCCAGTCCACTAGTTTGACGATAAGTAATGTTCATGTTAGAAGTCACAACATGTGAGTTTTTCTGTTTGTGATAGATCGCAACACCAGCTGCTCTGCGGCCCTGTCGTTTAGACTGTACGCAGCAATCGAAGTTAGGTATCGAAACACGCTCGTCATTAAATAACCACGTCTCTGACAACATGAGTAACGAACATTTTTTATGAAATAACATCGTTGAAATATGTTTGGTGAGCCCTTTGATAAGGATCGCAAGTTTATCCTGGGTGAAGTCTGAAGACTTGCTTGTACGTGCGAAGTGCATTTAGAGTATCATTGGGTGGATGACAAGAATATCTAGTTCTTCCGAGCTACAACCTCTTATCTTTAGGATTTTGAGTGACTGTGACGAATTCCCCCTCTTCCCCTTTGTTAATAAAAAAATACTTAAAAAGTAATATATGCTTATATGAGAATAAAAAATTAAAATTTAAAACTACTAAAATGTTTTAAGTGCTAGAAAAATATCTTCAAAAAGGGAGCAAGTGCACTGAGAATGAAAAATTTCGATCAGTGGCTGGGCGAGGCGAGGCCTGACCAATGGGAATGCAGCTTAGAACTCAGTCGTTGTAGAAATGAGAGAAACATTGAATGATTTGAAATAAGAAAAACAGCTTTTTTAAAAGCTAGCAAAAAATAAAATACATTTTGAAAAATAGGAAAGAACATGTAAAGTTAAATTTGATCTGGATAAATAATTTTTCAGGGAAAATTAAAGTAATTTAAAGTAAATTTGAAAATAGCGAGTTCCTGGAAATCGAACCTCGGGCGATTCAACTACAACCATTAGGCTACGAAGGCTCGGGGAGGGCGTTAAAGTAAGCTTTTAAGTTGGGTGAGAAAAGTGAAATGAATTGAATTAAGAATTTTAATTGAAGAGAGGATCCGAAAGAATATTATTGGGTCTGTTAAAATTAGGATCAGGGATATATTTTTTAATATCCAAGATCGAAGGATTATTAGAGTTATCACTTTTTTGAAAGAAGTTAGTTGCTAATTTTTTGATAAATTGTCTGATAGACAACATATTGCTCGCGGATCTGAGGTTCTTATTTCTCATGAACCATCGAGCTTTTAATACTTGTCGGGAAATGATGCTTTGAGAAACTTGAATTTGATTAATATGAATTTTAGTTGCATGTGCCCAGATTGGCGCGGCATACTGGTTAAAACTGGTGTTAGGATTACTGTGTAGATAAGCGATTTACTTTCTCTACACTATATAATATAGAGATTCTTGCAATTAAGGGGTAGATTTGACAGACCGATTGGGAATTTAGAGTCGAGTGCTCGATGGCTACTAGAGCTGTACCCCGATGCGCTGTACACCCCCACCATCAAATCAAATAGCGCACACTTACGTCACTTCCTGTTACACAGATCCGTCCCTTTTCACGAAATCACCCCAACAAATATCCAGCAAGCGAGAGGAAAGATGTTACACATCAAAAAGCAAACTATGACAAATTCCTTCCAACAAACTATGCTGTGTTCAATTCAAACTCACTCCATGAATTCTTCTTTTAGCTCTCCTGTGCATTGCATAAGGATTCTCCTGAAAGGCTTTTTGAACAAAATTATAAAGAAAGGAAATGATGCATAGAGTGGAGAGAGAGATGAAAATATAGATAGAGGGGCACACACAAACGAATTTTTAACTCTCAGAAGCTTTTTTTGTAAAATAGAGTCAATTTTACTAAAAAATTGACATTTTTCTATTTGACATTCTACATTTTGCCCCCTAATTTTTTTTTTTCTTATACGTTTTAAAATCTTAAAGAAGCTGATATTTCAGATAATTATAAACAAAAAATGAATGTAACAATAATTAATTAAAAGTGTCTAATTCTTAATTTGAAGTATGAAAATACAATGGAGAGTGAAATAAAAATTAGCAATATATAGACGAATGGATTAATGATGCAATGTTTCTCTGCTCTCGTTCTTTCTACGGGATCAAGAGGATATATTAAAGGATTAAAGCAGAGACCTTTCCACACATAGAAAATAAAAGTGAAATTTTGAGAGAAAAGATACGAATAAAAAAAAAATGTATGAACAGGGGACTTACAAAATATATAGAGATTTGGAGTAGTCACATCAAATTATACTTTGATACAAATGACAGCTTATGAAAAAATTGGTCAAAACTTGACTTTTTTTACAATTTTTTTATTGCTGCCCCACATAATTTGTAAATAAAACTATCTATTTCAATCTACCTTGAAATAAATTATAATAGAATTTAGTGTAAAAGTACTCGTTAAAACACTTGGAATTAAAATATTTACTTTTTGTCTACATTTTCAGTTCAAATGGGAAAAGAGCATGAAATGAGAAATGGGAAATATAACTGGGGATAAACAAAACAAGATAAATTAGAGATTAAAGAACTCTTAGAGGGAGCAAATTTCTTTAACATGTCAACTAGTAGTATTTTATTTTATTTCCACGAGTCAATATTAAATATGATTTTGTTTAGTCCTAGCTTATTCTATTTGAAAAAACTGGATCTATTTTGATCCAACCTTTTATTTAGTTGACGGTAAATCTATTCAGGCTTTCGGCAGTTATAGATTCCAATCAATGGAAGGAACTCAACTGGACGATAAATGACTTTCTAAATTTCCAGGGAGTGGGGATTTGCTAGAAGAGATTTGAAAGCTTAAAACACTCATTTCATCAGAATCCTATCGTATGGAGTTTTTGTTTTGAGTTATGCATTGAGTATTTATTTTTGTATTGAGTTCGATCAGGGCTTCTCAAACTTACTGTGACCCCTTTTTATACCCAAAACATGGTGTTTATCCCCTTCTTAATTCCTGGGTAGCTTGAGGGAACTGACAGCTTTGGTAAATTCTTATTTTATCTACAAATTAGAGTAGAAAATGTTCACCATTCTTATGGTGACTATCCTTCTCTTCTCCTCAGCCATTCGCTGGAGAAAGTATCAAGTCAGTTCTATGATTTTCCTGAACCCACTGCCACACAGCCTATTGCAGGTCTCTTCCTCTTATTGCACGTTCAATAGCTCGTGAGTAGGTAGAAAAAGCCGATTCTGCTGTAAAGGCGGTGCAGGCGGTTCAGGCGGTTGCAGGCGGTTGAAGGCGGTTGTAGGTGGTTGCAGGCGGTTGAAGGCGGTTGTAGGCAGTTGTAGGCGGTCGACGGCAGTGCAGAGTTGAGTTGTTTCGTTCCTGCTGCCGAGTTGAGTTGTTTTCTCCTGCTGAGTTGTTTCGTTCATGTTGCCGAGTTGAGTTGTTTTCTCCTGTTGAGTTGAGCTGTTTCGTTCCTACTGACGAGTTGAGTTGTTTTTCTCCTGCATTGGCTTTGATTTTCGAGTTGAGGGGGCGAGTTGAATTGTTTTTTTTCTACAGCTAAGTTGAGTTGTTTTTAAAAAATGTGCACAAAAAATGGAAGTATGGGAATGTTAAACGTGCTCATGGCGCCACCTATTGATTAAAATGTACACTAATTATAGATTTTAAAATGATTGAAGTAAATAACGCTCAAATAAAAAAAAATAAATCCAGATTCAAACTCACGGCCTCAGATCAAAATGTCTCCACAGAACAATAGTTTTTCAGTTACGCTAACCATTATCCTATGAAGGCATACAGACCTGAAGAAAACTTATGTTTATAATCTCATGAATTTAATTTTGCAGGCGAAGCAGACGGCGACATGTTTTAAAATCATTTTCTTGATTAAAATGAAATAAAAAAAAAATATTTAATTTATATTATTTTAATAATGTGTAAATTTTAATTCAGTATAATGATTACATACACACACAGTAAAGATACAAAGTAAATTGATTATTCAGAAAAATGTGCCGTAGTATACTCGTCATCACCGTGAACGGGTTACGATTTAACTTGTTTTAGCTTGTCTGATCTTGATTCTACAAGACGGCGACTGAATTCTACGTCAGAAATTATCTCAATGCTTAGAGCGGAGGAATACATTGCTTTCAACCACTCAGCGAACGCCGCTCAAGTGTAATTCGGTTGATATATGCGTTAGACACTTATCACATTTTAGTTCACAATTCATTTCGTTTGTTAGTATTGCGGTGGGCTGTATTCAACAAGAAAAAAATATGGTGATGTCTGAAACACATAGTGAAAAACGAAAGTTTGGAAAAGCCGGGGAATCTTCTGTAAATAAGAAAGCCAGAAGAGAAGTTTCAAAAGTAAGTAACAACATTAAATAAATTTAATATGTAATTTTTATAATGTTTATTACACATTTCTGATCTTTATTAATTTTGTTATATTATTTTCAGAAGTATGGAAAATTTACCGAGGATTGCATACCAGATGGAGTATTTCCAATTGGAGATGATGTTTTTGTCTCTGCAAGCACCTATTATGATTCCGTATCAGTACACATAAGACGTTTCAAGAAATATGGCAAAACATGCTACCCAACTCCCGAGGGAATAACATTAGACCCACGGTGGATCGAATATATCATGCGTAAAAAGAAAGTGCCGGAATCACTGGAGGAATTACCCCAAGTGGACTTTTCCCTCCTGAACGACACATTCAAATAACTAGTGAGAACTTCATTGATTTTACTTTCAAGCGCATTAAATACAGTCCGGATAAAGAGCCCACTTTTAAAGAAATAACCATATCCCGAGAGCAGTGGGCTGAAATGATTAAAAAATATGGTGCTATTGAAAATGCTGCTATAGACAATATGTTTCAGTGTATGGACTTTTTAACTGCATATAAAACCTTCTGCGAAGGCCCCATAGAAAATACATTACCTTCTTCTTTGGATGTTAGTCTGGGTCAACAATACTTGACGCAAATTTTGAAAAAATCTATTTGTAGCCTCCTGAACGAAAAAGGATTCAAACAGCCTCAGACTTTCGCTGAGGAGTTATGGGAGAATCGCGAAGAAACATTTAATTCATATGCTTCATCACTTGAAGCTAATGAGATAGCTGAATGTTTTTATCATAATCTTTTTGAAAATGAACACTTTTTATTATTAAAACCTGTACATTATGTAACTCAAGAATTTTTAAAAAATCTTCGTTTGGATATTATTTTAAGAGAAGTAAGAGACATGTTATGTCCACCTGATTGTTTTGAATACTATGAGGATTTTGTTTAAAGATTTTTATAAGATTCACACAATATTTTGTTTTTATAAATTTGAATAAAATTCTTTTTTTTTATATGCTGAATTTGAGTTCTTATTATTTTTATTGTTTGTTAGTTTAACTTATGTTGAAATCGTTTCACATCTTAAAAATAAATAAGAGTATTTTTAAAGAAATTATCAAAGTATGTACAAGTGATATTTTAAATGTATTTCATATGAAAGTGAGAAAATTTATGCTCATGTTTTTATACATAAACTTTTTGCCTTTCCCAAAAAAAAAAAAAAAAAAGTATATAATAATATAACTATTCATTGTAATAGTCATTCAATCAAGTTCTTTTCATCGGTAACAATGCATCAAGATTTAGCAGCGTTTTACGAAAATCCTGAAGTTCCAAATAGCTTCGGGGGTGTGGAAGCATTACATCGCTCTGTAAAAGGGAAATATAGTAAAAAAGATGTGAAACATTGGTTATCGCAGAAAGATGCTTACACTCTTCATAAACCTGTTCGACATAAGTTTCAGCGGAATCGAGCGGATTTAGTCGATATGCAATCTTTAGCAGAATTTAATAATGGGTATAAGTATTTGTTAACTTGCATTGATTTATTTTCAAAATTTGCTTGGGCAGTTCCTCTGAAAGATAAATTTGGAAAAAGTGTAAAGTCTGGGCTAGAAATTATTTTTAAAAGAAAGGAAGCCTAAAGTGTTGCAAACAGATGCCGGTAAGGAGTTTTTAAATAAAATAGTTCAAAATTATTTAAAAAATCTGAATGTAAATTTTTTTTTACAAATAACGAAACAAAATCTAGCATTGTTGAAAGGTTTAATCGGACATTAAAAACAAAAATGTGGAAATATTTCACTGAATTTAACACTAAAAATTACATCGACGTCATTGATAAATTAATACACAGTTATAATCACTCGTATCACCGTTCAATTAAAATGGAACATGTTTCTGTAAGTAGACATAACCGGAAGCAGGTATTAAAAAATTTATACGGTGGTCTAAGAAATGAGAAACCTAAAGCCCCTAGATTTAAAATTGGTGATATTGTACGCATTAATAAACAAAAACTTCACTTTGAAAAAGGATACGCGAACAAAACTGGAGAAGAGAACTTTTCATAGTTTTTGAAATCGTGCAAAGAATTCCGATTATTTATAGATTAAAAGATTTACAAGGTGATGAGATTAAAGGTACTTATTATACGAAGCAGAATTACAAAAATTTGTCGACTCTGGTTTCTACCCTGTAGAGAATGTTATCAAACAAAGAAAAAGAGGAGGAATCACTGAATATTTTGTTAAATTTTTAGGCTATCCTGAAAAATTTAATGATTGGGTGACTGATATTCAAAAAGTATAAATAGTTAAACTTTTTTTATTGCCGACTCATTTTCAAAATGTCTTTCTACGTAACATTACCTTCTGATAGTTCTATGCATTTCTTTCCAGAAAACAAAATATCTCATTTCAAAACTCAATTACCCTCTCCTGTTTGTTTAAATGGTGAATGGGAAGTGGGATTGTCTGAAATAATCTACCCTCATTCTTGGCTTAACGTAAATGAAACTAACAATTATTTTCTATACAAAGCTGGTGACGGCAATATCTCTTCAACTGTTAAGCGAACAATTGATGTGGGTTGTTATGAAACAATGTTAGATATTATATCAGCCGTACAACTTGCTTTACCCAAAAATCCTAATCGGTTCACAATAATTTACAATAAAGCAACAAAACGGGTGAAAATTAATGCAGTTCAAGGTAGCAGCCTTCACTTAGAGAATTTAGGCGAGTTGTTAGGATTCAAACGCAATGCAATTATAATAGGTAACATGAAAAGCGAATTCGTTGCTGATGCATGGTCTAATTTTTCAGTTTTTTACTTTTACTCCGATCTAATTTCACCCCAAATTGTGGGGGATACACAGGCTCCTTTATTGCGAATCGTTCGCACTAAAGGTAAAGACGGGGAAACGATTAGTCAATACTATGATAGACCTCAATACTTACCTTTGGTGAGACACTCGTTTCAAACTATTCAATCTGAACTGAGACTCAATTCGGGTGATTTTGTTCCCTTTGAAAGAGGTAAAGTGATCATAGTGCTTCATTTTCGCATGAGGCAAATACTATAAATAAAGCAATGCATTTCTCATAACCTCATTTGGAGATAAAAGACCAAGATGAGTGTACCATACGTTTGCTGTACTAAAAGATTTGAAGACCATTATGCAGGTCAAATAGGTTCGGGTCTGACTCATTACAAGGGCATTAATTTTCAAAAGGTTAATGAAATCGGAGGAATATTTCGTCGATTGTTTAGAGCAGCTTTACCTTTTTTAGTAAAAGGAGGTAAAACTATTTGAAAAGAAGTATTAATGACAGGGAGTCGTGTTGCCTCTGATGTAATGTCAGGAGAAAATTTTAAAGAAGCTGTAAAAACAAGAAGCAGAGAAAGTGGAAAAAAATTAGCTCAGAAAGCTATTGATAGAGTTCAGTCTATGGTAAAAAAAGGGCAGTATAAAAGAAAGCGTAAGAAACAGAAAAAATTCATTTCATCCAAAGCACGTAAAGTGAGTGTACGTGACATTTTCGACTCGTAAAAATGGCATTTATTCTAATGAATATTCATTCTAATGAAATTCTCGATTTTTCTAATGCATTTATTCTAATGAATGGCATTAATTCCCTGAATGTGTTAAATCTGAATTGGAACTTTTCAACTTACCAGGAACTCAAACAGTTATTCAAGATGGGCAGTGGAAACAATTTCATCCTCTTTCTAACGTTTTCGATAATGCACCTGTAGAATTTCACATTTCCGGAAGTGCAGAAGATTACATAGATCTCAGTCAAACACAATTATACGTAAAAGTGAAAATAGTAAAAGTGGACAATACGCCTATTACTAAAGATGATACTATAGGACCTGTGAATTTATTTCTACATTCACTATTTTCTCAAGTAGATGTATCCTTAAATGATCGCGTGGTTTCCAATTCCAGTAATACATATCCCTATCGATCTTATATTGAAACTCTCTTAAACCATGGATATGACAGCAAAACTTCCCAGTTAACGGCTGAACTATTTTACAAGGATTCTGATGATGGTCTCAAGAAAAGAACCGAATTTTTTAAAGAAAGTGCAACTGTAGACATGATTGATTGTATACATTCGGATTTATTTCATCAAGATCGTCTTTTACTCAATTTAGTGGATTTGAAAATAAAATTAATACGAAGCAAACCCGAATTTTGTTTACAAGGATCTGAGGGATTTAAAGTTGTTTTGGATCATGTTTCTTTATTCATACGAAAAGTTCGTGTGAATCCTGGAGTTATTCTTGGTCATGCGAAAGCACTGGAAAAAACAAGCGCAAAATATCCCATTAACCGAGTTCTGTGCAAAGTGTATTCGATTCCTAAAGGAAGCATGTCTTTTATTCAAGATAACATATTTTCAGGCCAAATGCCAAAAAAACTTTTTGTAGGATGTGTAGATAATGAAGCTTTTCACGGAGCATTTTCAAAATCTCCTTATGAGTTTAAACATTTTAATTTAAATTTTATTGGAGTGTATGTGGATGGACAACCAGTGCCTCACAATCCATTAGAACTCGATTTTTCTAAAGATCAATACATACGGGCCTATCAAACTCTATTTGTTGGGACAGATCGAATGGGTCAAGACAGAGGTATATTTATTTCTAGAAAAGAATATAAAGATTCAAATACATTGTTTGGATTTAACCTCTCACCGGATTTACGTTCTTCAGGAGAACATTTAAGTCTGATAAAACATAGCAATTTGCGATTAGAATTAAAATTCAGCAAATCTTTAGAACAAACCGTATGTGTTATCGTATTCGCCGAGTTTGAAAATTTAATCGAAATAAACAAATCGAGAAATATCTTGTATGATTTCGGAAATTAAAGAATGGATGGAATGCAAATGTATACAGTTTTATCTCAAGAGAAGACAACGTCCCCCCTATTTTCAAGGTGTTTATTCTAGAGATACGCTCCCTCCTCTGCAAGAAAACATGTGTGCTATTGTGAATTCTGATGACTCATCACAACCTGGAACACACTGGTTAGCATTATTTGTAAATGATAAAAGAGAATTAAAATTTTATGACTCGTTTGGACAACCTCCTGTATTCTATAACATTAGTACTACCACCTATTTAGATGTATTATGGAATTCTAAAGTGTTTCAATCACCAACATCCAATGTTTGTGGGCAATACTGTATTTACTTTTTATTCAAACGCAGCCAAGGCTATCTATGCATTATATTTTGAATCAATTGTATATAAATGATTTTCAAATGTATCAATTTGTAAAGAAACGATATGGTGTAAGATTTGTATTTAGAAAATAAAAAAAATGGAATGAAACTAAATATGTGTGTGTCTTTTATTTTATTTTATTTTTTTTCTATTTTCTATTTATATTTTCTTATGATAATTTTTTTCTTCTAAAAAAAAAATTAATATTTTTCTATGTTAAATTTCTCTTTTTCTCTCAAAAAAAATTTCTATGATAAATTTTTCACCCAAAAAGATTAATATAATTTTATTTAATTATATATTTGAAACTTTTAAATTTTATCAAATAAGTATATTTTCCTCAGCAAAAGAAAACTGTTCAAATCATAAAGAGACAACTGAGACAATTTTTTTTTAATCAAATGAGTATCATTTATTTCAAAGTTTCAACCATGCATTTCTGCGAGCATACATTATTGGTTTCTTAATAATTTTGTTATTCTGATACAATTTTTTATTTACATCTAGATTTTTCGGTAAATTTACATCATTCAAAGCTCTTAAAAATACATATCTTCCTTCAGGTGCTGATTTTCGATTCCGCAGAAAATCATTCACGAGGAATGCAATATTGCTTCCTGGAATAACAGTGTTTTTGTAAATAATTTCACCATCAGAATTCCAACTGAAAGATTCTTGAAGCTTTAAAAACTGGAAAATATTTTTTGCTTTTTCTTTATACCTAGCTGGAACAATTCTAAAAATTTCATCCTCAAACACTTCTTTTTCCGTCTTTACTACTGATTCTTTTAGATTTTCTTTTAAGGTGCCTGACTAGTGTAAAATCGTCAATTTTGATGAACATGACAAAAAAAATTTTATTTGATATTTTTAATATTTGAATTTTCTTCTTTCTAAAAATACCTTACTTTTGCTTGTACTCCAATTATTTACGAAGTTATAGCAGTTTTTATGTCAAGTGAGAACAACAAAAACGAACCGGAAGTTAGAAATCGAAACCGGAAGTACTTTGAATTTGAAAGATTTTTACTCTTTTTTGGAATTTTATTGAATTTATTTATAAAATATTAATTTTGGTAACATTAAAACTGAATATGGTGATATTCTTTTTAAAAATTATTTAATAGTTTTAGTAAAATTTGGCAACAACTTTACAGGTTTGTTGTCATTTTTCGATTTGCTTATGTTGTAGCTACTCGATTCTTCGCTCCTCGTTTAATTTATTATTTTGATATATTTTATGAAAAAAACTGTCTTTCTTAAGACAAAATATTGATTAATTATGGCTAAATCAAGATCTGGGAGGTCTAAGAAGCGCCGATTTACTGGAAATCGTTATACCATTCGTGCCACAATTAATGAGAATGATGAAACATCTGAGCTCAATTCTACTGAATCCGCTAGTGCCAAAAAAATTGAAATCAAGCCATACAAGTTTGAAATTTTCTCAGAAAGATTGTTTGAAACTTCTAAAGACAATAGAATTGTCAGCTGGACAACTTTGATTTCATTTTTTGCCATAGTTTGTTGTCCTGATTGTTATTCTCAGGGCTTGAACTTATAGAAGACTCTGTCAGTGGATTATGCTCACATATGAACCTAAAGTGCAAAAACTGCTCCTTCTTTAAAGGTTTCCTACGACAGAGAAGATGAAAGGTTCTTGTCTTATAAACTCTTCAATTGTTTTGGGGCTAAGGATAATCGGGAAAGGATTTTCAGCTGGCAAAAAGTTATGTGCTTTCCTCGGTTTACCTTTCCTGTCAAAACTTGCTTTCCGCAATCAAGAAAGAAAACTGTTGAAAGCAACTGAACGCGTTGCTCAAGAAAACATCAACGCTGCATTGAGTGAAATCAAAGGCTCAAATAGTTTCACTAAATGTGGAATATCCATTGATGGTACTTGGCAACGCAGAGGCTACTCATCTTTGAATGGGTGTGTAAGTGCCATATCAGTTGACACCGGTAAAATTTTAGACATTGAAGTTATGACACAATATTGCCACATATGCGCGAAAGGCAATAGCCAATCATCGAAACATGTATGTTCGAACTACAAAGGTTCCGCAGGGAACATGGAGGTTGTTGGAGCCTACCGTATATTTGAGAGATCAAATGTGAGGAATGTACAGTACAATGAATACTACGGAGATGGGGACTCAAAAGGATATGAATCTGTTAAAAACTTTTATGGAATTAATACAGTAACCAAACTCGAGTGTATAGGTCATGTACAGAAACGTGTAGGGGGGCGGTTGCGTCAATTAAAAAAATGACGAAAGGTTTGGGAGGGAAAAATAAATTAACTGATAAATTAATCGACAGAATTCAGAACTATTATGGAATAGCTATTCGAAACAATGTAGGTAATCTACAAAAGATGACGAGTAGTGTAATAGCTGCCTTTTTTCACTGTGTATCTGGAAAAAACAATTCATTGCATGGACAGTGTCCTGAAGGATCTGAGAGTTGGTGTCGTTACCAAAGGGCAAAAGCAGCTTGGAGTCCCCTCAAAGAAATTGAGCAAGGACTTCCTAATAAAATTATAAACCAAATAAAGCCTACATATCTAAAACTGTGTAATGAAACTTTGTTGAAAAAATGTCTTCATGGTAAGACACAGAACTGCAATGAAAGTTATAACAACATTTTGATGAATATTGTTCCCAAATATATATTTATTGGACTGGAAACATTTCGTTTGGGTGCATTATTAGCTCTAATACTTTATAATTCTGGTTATGCTGGTATATTATCAGTAATTCGAAATGTAAATGGTTCCCTTCCTGAAAGTGTTGCTCAAGAGTTACTTAAATTTGATAAACAACGGATTTCAACATCTTTAAGACATTCTTTACCGATTGCGAAATTGTCTCGAAAAAAAAGAAAAGCAGATAGAAAAACAAAAAGTCTAAGGATGAAAAAAACAGAAGGCTTAGTATATTCATATGGAGGGTTTTAAAGTACTTCTTTGCAGGATTTTTATTCTAATTTATGATAACTTTTGTGATAAACAATATTTTTCCAGAGTTTTTCGTGAATGTTTACTGGTAAAACAACACAAATATATTTTGTATGATATATTTCTTACTTCTAAAATAATATGGAATAATATATATTTGTTTTTCTATGTAAAATATTTTTATTTTTAATGCAATAAGGTTTTTTAAAGTGCTTTTTATACGTCTAATCTGTATTTCGTAAACTGTGTACTTAGACTTTAAGAAAAAGCTTTTGACACTATAAAATTGTTAAAAATATTAAAAGATAAAAGTTTGAAGAAAGTATATAATATTCATAATTGCTTTGAAAATGTTTGTTCTTTTGATATATAGAGGTTTTAGGTTTTTCAGCAGTATAGTTTTTTAAATTTTGAATTTTAAATCTTTAAATGCATTTTTCTATGAAACAGATTTTTTGATATTTTACAACACGTTAAGCATGATATCTCAAAAAGTTCTGTAGGTAATTGTCTGTAATTTTGTGTAATTGTGCATTTTTATAGTATGTATGCTGTGACTTAGGGATTAAGAAAAACAGCATATTTACCTTTTTTATGATTTTTTTCTGTGTGATAAATGTGAAATTTTTTGAAAAATTTGCATTGCGTGCACTTTTTGACTTCTAGTTCAGTAACAAATTAAAATTTTTCAAAGATATTAGGTCAATTCATTAGTAACTGTTTTTGAGTAAAATTATGTGGGTTTTTTGAAATATTATGCATTAGAATTTATTTTACTATGTTTAACGTAACGTACAAATAACGTCTAATTTAAACCTAAAATTGGCCATATTTAAAAAAAATACATTGAAAGAAAATTTTTTTTGCTGTTTTTATTAGTTTTCAGTTATAATTAAACAAAAAATGAGTTTAAAAATAAGTTTTCAGCAAAATTTCAAAAAAATGTCTTCGCAACTAGTCAGGCATCTTAATGATTCCGTTTCTTAATTTTCTGATAGAGATGCTTCATTTGGAACTGGTTCAGACTCTCTTCGATTTTCGTTAGAAAAGTACGTATATTTTTGTAAAACTTGTAAGTTGAGAATTGTTTTTTCTTCTTCCGTTAAATCCTTATTATGGAGAATGTTTTTCATGCGTTGATCAAGTTCCGATAAGTGTTCCGTTACTTGAACTCTTTCTTCGGGTACCAGTACAAATTTTTCGCTAAATTCCATTTTGAATTAAAGAACTGATGACTGTGAAATAGTCGCAGGCAATAAAATATTTAAGAATCCTTCTCCTTTTTGAATTAAAATTTTCTTTTCTCGTAAAGAGGTGTTTTTTTGTTAGAAAGCTTTCTTAAGCTTTCTTTATAGGGAGATAAGCTATTTTTTTTAAATTTTAGTCAATGATATGTTACCACATAAAACATTCAGCACACACTCGCACAAAGTTTTTCTTTCTTTCTTTGAACACTTTTTCAAAATAGATTTTGGGTGTTTTGTTTTAGAAATTAGTTTTAAGAGTTCTAAAGTTTGTTCAGAACACACCGGCATCTTGTGAACTATTGAATATTCATTGAACAATTTGAATCTATTTATATGCTTCAAAGTAATGGGCCATCGAGGTTGATATACATAAAAAACATCTCCACGAAACATACCTGTGCGCACACGCAAGGATTCATCAGTTTCAGGATTTAAATCAATAAGTAAGTATCCGTACGGTTTTGATGTGGCATCTGCGTAACATTCTTGAAAAAATTTCACTTTACGAGGATACAATTGGCGACCTAAATGTGTAATTTGGGATTGATCTCTTCGATTCTTAAATAATACAAGAACATGAGCGTTTAAGGAAATTTCTCTAATTTCTTTCCCTTTATGAAAAATATTCTGTACCACAAAAATTATACTTAAATTTCTGTGATGCGAAAATTTTACAAATAATTTTGTTAATTGGGGATCATTTCCTAACTCTCCCATAAGATCGTCTATAACAATTAACGCATTCGAATACTGGTGCAAATTAGAGGGGATACCTTCATGAAAGGAAATATTCGGCATTTCTTCATACAACGCGTGGTAAACTCCATAACACCAAATTATATTTTTAGGAAAGGGTTTAATCATTTTATTTTCGATTAATTTTTTAACGAACTGACTTTTACCGCTACCAGATGGCCCAGCCAAGATTAAAGTAAATGGATGAACTAATTTGAGAGAATCCATGATTAAACTAAATAATTTTATGAATGATGTTGCTATTTATACTACGAGTCACTTAATTCTATAAATTTCATTTTTGTGTGATACCGAAAGGAAAATTCTTTCCCTGTCCGTAATCATATCTACTGTATCCTGTATTTTCCTGTCTTGATTCGTTACCAGATAAAAGTGAGATCGTGATTATGTCGAACATGTTTATGAAGAGTGTAAGCATCTTTCTGCGATAACCAATGTTTCACATCTTTTTTACTATATTTCCCTTTTACAGAGCGATGTAATGCTTCCACACCCCCGAAGCTATTTGGAACTTCAGGATTTTCGTAAAAAACGCTGCTAAATCTTGATGCATTGTTACCGATGAAAAGAACTTGATTGAATGACTATTACAATGAATAGTTATATTATTATATACTTTTTTTGGGAAAGGCATAAAGTTTATGTATAAAAACATGAGCATAAATTTTCTCACTTTCATATGAAATACATTTAAAATATCACTTGTACATACTTTGATAATTTCTTTAAAAATACTCTTATTTATTTTTAAGATGTGAAACGATTTCAACATAAGTTAAACTAACAAACAATAAAAATAATAAGAACTCAAATTCAGCATATAAAAAAAGAATTTTATTCAAATTTATAAAAACAAAATATTGTGTGAATCTTATAAAAATCTTTAAACAAAATCCTCATAGTATTCAAAACAATCAGGTGGACATAACATGTCTCTTACTTCTCTTAAAATAATATCCAAGCGAAGATTTTTTAAAAATTCTTGAGTTACATAATGAACAGGTTTTAACAATAAAAAGTGTTCATTTTCAAAAAGATTATGATAAAAACATTCAGCTATCTCATTAGCTTCAAGTGATGAAGCATATGAATTAAATGTTTCTTCGCGATATTCTCCCATAACTCCTCAGCGAAAGTCTGAGGCTGTTTGAATCCTTTTTCGTTCAGGAGGCTACAAATAGATTTTTTCAAAATTTGCGTCAAGTATTGTTGACCCAGACTAACATCCAAAGAAGAAGGTAATGTATTTTCTATGGGGCCTTCGCAGAAGGTTTTATATGCAGTTAAAAAGTCCATACACTGAAACATATTGTCTATAGCAGCATTTTCAATAGCACCATATTTTTTAATCATTTCAGCCCACTGCTCTCGGGATATGGTTATTTCTTTAAAAGTGGGCTCTTTATCCGGACTGTATTTAATGCGCTTGAAAGTAAAATCAATGAAGTTCTCACTAGTTATTTGAATGTGTCGTTCAGGAGGGAAAGGCCACTTGGGGTAATTCCTCCAGTGATTCCGGCACTTTCTTTTTACGCATGATATATTCGATCCACCGTGGGTCTAATGTTATTCCCTCGGGAGTTGGGTAGTATGTTTTGCCATATTTCTTGAAACGTCTTATGTGTACTGATACGGAATCATAATAGGTGCTTGCAGAGACAAAAACATCATCTCCAATTGGAAATACTCCATCTGGTATGCAATCCTCGGTAAATTTTCCATACTTCTGAAAATAATATAACAAAATTAATAAAGATCAGAAATGTGTAATAAACATTATAAAAATTACATATTAAATTTATTTAATGTTGTTACTTACTTTTGAAACTTCTCTTCTGGCTTTCTTATTTACAGAAGATTCCCCGGCTTTTCCAAACTTTCGTTTTTCACTATGTGTTTCAGACATCACCATATTTTTTTTCTTGTTGAATACAGCCCACCGCAATACTAACAAACGAAATGAATTGTGAACTAAAATGTGATAAGTGTCTAACGCATATATCAACCGAATTACACTTGAGCGGCGTTCGCTAAGTGGTTGAAAGCAATGTATTCCTCCGCTCTAAGCATTGAGATAATTTCTGACGTAGAATTCAGTCGCCGTCTTGTAGAATCAAGATCAGACAAGCTAAAACAAGTTAAATCGTAACCCGTTCACGGTGATGACGAGTATACTACGGCACATTTTTCTGAATAATCAATTTACTTTGTATCTTTACTGTGTGTGTATGTAATCATTATACTGAATTAAAATTTACACATTATTAAAATAATATAAATTAAATATTTTTTTTATTTCATTTTAATCAAGAAAATGATTTTAAAACATGTCGCCGTCTGCTTCGCCTGCAAAATTAAATTCATGAGATTATAAACATAAGTTTTCTTCAGGTCTATATGACTTCATAGGATAATGGTTAGCGTAACTGAAAAACTATTGTCCTGTGGAGACATTTTGATCTGAGGCCGTGAGTTTGAATCTGGATTTATTTTTTTTTATTTGAGTGTTATTTACTTCAATCATTTTAAAATCTATAATTAGTATACATTTTAATCAATAGGTGGCGCCATGAGCACGTTTAACATTCCCATACTTCCATTTTTTGTGCACATTTTTTAAAAACAACTCAACTTAGCTGTAGAAAAAAAACAATTCAACTCGCCCCCTCAACTCGAAAATCAAAGCCAATACAGGAGATAAACAACTCAACTCGTCAGTAGGAACGAAACAACTCAACTTGGCAACATGAACGAAACAACTCAGCAGGAGAAAACAACTCAACTCAGCAGCAGGAACGAACAACTCAACTCGGCTGCAAGAACGAAACAACTCAACTCGGCAACATGAACGAAACAACTCAACTCGTCAGTAGGAACGAAACAACTCAACTCTGCACTGCCGTCGACTGCCTGCACCGCCTTTACAGCAGAATCGGCTTTTTCTACCTACTCTGGGGCCTCCTCCACAGCCTCTTTCACCGAAATCTCCCGGTCATCTTCGTAGCCACTTATTTGAACCATCTGGAAGGACCAGGCCGCGACAGAGTTTGGATGACGTCATGAAAGGAGGGAATTCTATGCTACTCGCAGTTGCTGTCAGGAACATAAAGCTTACAACATTTATTTCTTTTCAGATCGTAGACTAATATTTCCACATTTATATTGATTATTTTTTATAATTCTCATTTAGAATATTTTCAGATGAAAGTTATGTATTAATACGATAGAAGAATGTCTAATATTTTCCAGGAAAAGGGGTAAATATCACTCGTGAAAGGCTCATAACAATGTAAGAAACATCAATATAAAATATTTTCAATCAGATAAAATAACAAAAGAAACATTTACTTGCAAAGAAAATATGAAAAGTAAAGCATTAGAGGTATATTAGTAAAAAAAAACATGTGAATTTATCAACATTTTGCTGTAATCAATGAATCATAGTAAAGGTTAAATATATGCAAAAATATATACAAATGTAAACTTCATGCAAAATTATATACAAGTAAAGAATGCAATGTATGCAAAAATATATACAGATATAGAAATGATGCAAAAAATTTTAGATACCACAGTAACTATACAGCAAAAATCGATTCTAGATTATGCGTTAAAAAATACATACATTAGAAAGAATACTTTACTTATAAATCTGACAAAAAAAACTTTTCATAGAATATATTATTAATGAGGCAAGATATTGATTACTTTCAAGTTTTGAATCATTTGGATTTGCACTGATATTATTCAAACCAATTTTTACATTATTTTTTTATGCGTTACAAATAAATATTATGCCTAGGTAAAAAAATTTAAAAATCAAACAAAAATTTTTAAATTAAAAAAATAGTATTTTACATTTAGCATACTTCGAATGCTAAAATCTTCATGAAAATGATTTAAACGAATAATGTAAATAAATAGAATTTTTCTTTAAGTAACAGTTTTGTGAACTATTTTAAACATATGCATAAAATCTATTTTGAATCAAAAAATTAAGTATAAGGATGTATATGTACCATTGAATAATATACCAATCGATAATTGAATATTTTAATAAATAAAACAGTGAAATGTTTACATAAAAAGCAACATTGATCTAATTGGCCTTAAATTTCTTCATTTTTCGATTATATTTCACCGTTAAAATTTCTTCTTTGCGCTTTTTTGAATAATTATTTAAACATATATTCCCGAATGTTATGAATATTTTTTTAAAAATATGAAAATGCAGGGGTGTGCTGCACTTTACACAAGATGAATGAAACGAATGAGAGACATTCCACAACTCATGTAATTTCAAATATGCTTCTGTTGTGCTTGCAAACAAGATAATTGGCAATTAACTTTAAGAGAAATCTTGATACGAATGCTCTTGATATTTACAAATTAAAAATGAAATATTGCGTTGAAATGACTTTCATAGCAATATTTGTGGGCATATCTTCTATCCAGAAGTGTCAAATGTTTTATCCTGCATTTTCTGAATCGAGATTCATCTCTTTATTTAAAATAAATATACATTTGCAATCGGAGCATCCGAATTTTATATTATGCACGCTTAACCCGCGCGTATTGTACATTAAAATTTTATACTCTTCTATTGAGATATCCTCTAATTTACTTGAAATGTTTAATACTTAGTTGTGTGTGAAATTCTTAATATCTACTTTAGCATTAAATATCTCTCCTGAATAATTTGAAATTAAATTTTTCAGTGAAATAGCACCATATTTATCCGAGTGCAAAGATAGCACGCTTTTAACGTTCATTTATTTTTCAGTTTGCAAAATTTTTCCAGTATTACAAATTTCAATATACTTTTCTTAAGATTAAATAGCCATAACATGATGAACAGAATTAATAAAGCAGATATCTTCAGAATCATTAACCATATTAAGAATATTTAGCAATTCACTGAAATATGTTAATCAATATGTTATCTCATTCAAATAAGATGGACAGCCGGGAAAATGTATTTATTTATTTTACAAATGCCAGGCCATTGACCATCAGGTCATTAGGCAACGGGCTCTCCAATACCTTTTTACAATGCAGTTAAGATCATTCAGTGCAGAGCACTCGTCCAAATGAGCGGCAGTCATGTCTTGTCCAGTGTCACACAAAACGCAGATAGGTGAAGTCACTAAATTAAAACGAAACAGATGAGCACAAAGGCAGTCATGTCCGGTTAAAAGTCTAAATTTAGCCACAGCAGCAGCACGAGGAGAACTTGGAATACCGTGGGATTTCTTACATTTGTACTCCAAGGCTTATCACGAGCAACACGAGAAGCTGTAAGGCGAAATGATTCCCTAAAAATCCTTTTTTTTCCAGTTTGGCAGAATGAAGTGTCAGGTCTCTTCGAAAGTTCTGAAGGATACCCGTTCCCTTTTTTTGCCAAAAAAGTCTGCCCTCTCATTTCCCAAAGACCACAGTGGGATGGTACCCATTGAAAGACGATCTTTCCTTTTATCTTTCCCAGGAGTTCTCTACAGTTCTGCACACATAAACAATTATTCTCATTATAGTTGGACAAAGCCTGAAGGGCAGAAGTAGAATTTGAAAGAATTACAGCTCTTTCAATGGGGGGGAAGACGAACAGCAAGTGGCTGAAGGGTTATATGTATCGCTTCAACCTCACCATCAAAGTGAGTTGTCAAAGGGCCGGCATGTAAATAGAAGGAGAAGAGGTGACTAAAAACACCAATGCCAGCACCTTGGGCAAAGTCCAAGAGTGAGCCATCTGTGTAAATGTGAAGCCACTCCTCCGGTGGGAAGCGGGTATTGATAGTTTCCAAAGCTATAGCGTGAAGAGCAGTTGGACTTAGATCACGTTTTCTCACATTCAGAACAAGGTTCTATCTGATGTCGAGTATTGCGTAGTCGAGTGGGTTAGCAAAAGACAGTAATTCAAAGGGCACATCATTAATGACTTTATATTGAATGTTCTCACGAACACATTGAATAAAGCCCTTTTGAGTCTTAAGATTACGTCCTCCATCGGAATCATAGTCCCGCCAGAATGAATTATTTGGGAGTCTAATAAGTCTATTGAAGAGAATAGTAGCATTCTTCTCAATTATATTAGTGAATGGCTGAAGGTCGCAAAGTAACTGCATGGCAAGTACTGGAGTAGTTTTAACTCCGCCAGTGATCATGCGAAGGGCTTGGTTATGGAAAGTGTCAAGAAGTTTTCTAACGTTCTCTGAAGCAGAGATTAGCACCTCATTGCAATAATTTAGAACTGGTTGAATATATGTCTTGTAAGTTGTATTTAAGATATCCCTTTTGCATCCCCATTTAACTCCGGTCAATCTTTTAAGAATGGAGAGTCACTTTCTTGCCTTAGAAACAACAAGCTCAGCATGTTTAGTCCATTTCAATTTGTTATCAAGAGCGCAACCCAAATAAATTGAAACATCACTCTGTTGAACAGGCATACTGTTATAAACCAATTGGGGACTGAATGGTTGTCTATTTAAAGTGAAGAACTGACAAGTAGTCTTCTTTAGGTTTACAGTCATATTATTTTCAATACACCAAAGGTGTAATCTTTCAAGGGTCAGATTTAGGATGGTATTTAGTTTGGACTGATCCCTCTTTGGTGTGCTGCACCAGATGGCAAGGTCATCCGCAAATAGAGCCGTATTGGTCAGTCCATCAGATGCCAAGAGATCAGGGAGATCATTAATAAAGATGTTAAATAAGATAGGACTAATCACAGTGCCTTGGGGCAGGCCAGTTTCACTTTGTTTAAAACTGGAAATAGCATTTCCAAAACGAACGGCCGAGAAACGCTGAGAAATGAAGTTCCTTATCCACATAAGCATATTATTGCACACACCCAGGGTCTGCAATTTTTGAATACATTTAAGCCGCCAAACTTTATCAAAGGCTGCTTCAAAATCCACAAATAGGGCAAGAGCAGAGTATCTCTGATCAAGGGCGTCCTTGATGGACTGGCCAAGAAAAACAACTTGTTGGTTTGTGGACTGACATTTTCTAAAGCCAGCCTGAGAAGAGGTCAGGAGATTATTAGTTTCGAGGTACCAGTCGAGTCGAGAAGTGATCATTCTTTCCATGACCTTAGATAAGATACTTGTTAGTGAGATGGGGCGATAACTGTTTAAATCATCCAGAGGTTTGTTCTTTTTAGGAATAGGAACAACTATTGCCTTCTTCCGCCGGGAAAATGTAAGGATATGTATTTTATTTGATGAACAGTTAGGTACATAACAATAATGAGGCATTACTATAAAATGTGTGGAGTTTTAGGTTATGTTATTAATAAAACTTTTAATATTTTTAAGATAAGGATTTGATAGATTAAAAAAATATATAAATTTAAGCACTATTTTCTCATATAGTATGGCATATCTTATTTTACAAATAATTAGTGATGTTAGCATAAATGCATCAGTTTATTATACTCAGTTATCTTCAAAACTAAAAATAAATTCAATAATGACTCAAGAATAAAGTTATACAATAATATCAATATCGTAGCTTTCTTGATATCTATTGGTACCGCTGATGTTATGTTCACTACATTTCATGTGTAAAAACACGTGGTAAAGTAAAGCACTGTATCACAAGCTTTAATGGAAGACTGGTGAAGTGGTGGTCAAACGCGGGGAAAATCGTCCCTTCTTTGGGCATGTGACTTGTTTTGGGGGGTTCTCTGTTGCAGCATGAGAATCAAGATAGCCTTGTTTGAACCCTCCAGGCGGGTCTCTTTCATGCCCCCAATAATTTCTGGTTAGCGATCTGACTTGGTCCCAACCTCCATTGGTTCTTCAGGGACAAAAATCTTTCGCAACTGAGATAATCTATGTCCCCTCTCCTCGTAAACCATATGGAGGGCCTATAAATCGACCTGTCATTTCGACACAATGAATACACTCCTTAGCATTTCTTCCTCACAAAAGGCTGACACTTCTTTCAATACAAGTGCATTACGGCCAACACGTGCGAGGGAACGAATCAACAGCTGCCAAAACAGATGTGTCTTTTCTAAAGATCACTGTGAAGAAAATGCCATCTGGTGAATCTATTCGCCTCTAGGTATCAGAGAAGGAAGAGAGGGGTAACATCAAACAGTTCAACATCAGTTTCGCCCCAGGGCTTCAAAATTGAAAACAGGAGTGCCTAACAAGGCGAAGCTACAGTGGCCCCAAAGTGAAAAAACTCTATTTCAATGCACAATAACAAAATATATCATTTTCACTTCGATGTCCTGAGCAATAATTTCAGCTCGAGTTTTGGCTACTTGAGTTTTCTTGGTGTGTACCTGGCTCTTCCAACATCTTATCGATGACAGAGTTGTATTCTAAGTATCCTTAACGTTAGCCTTCTGCATCAATCTCGAATTCTCTTCCGTTATCTTCTAGCTGCAATACAGCCCCAGATGCTGCCTCTTGGGCAGCTCTAACCTTAACTATTTATCTTTCAATTGTACTTGTAACAACGAAATCTTTAAATCATTCTTAAGCTCCCTTTCTATGTTATTTGTGCTAAAGGTGAACGAAGTACTCGCGTCTCTGAGCCTTTTGTGTTTTAAGATACATATCTAAATCTATTTGCAACAACCAGTAGCGCACACAGGAATTTTTCAGGGGGTCCAGGGTTGAAAGTTCACCATTCTTGTATCATGCTCCTTATGATTTTGTCGATTTTCGGGAACAAAACACAATAAAAAGCTAATTATTGAATAAATAATTAGCATTAATTAATAAAATTAACAATTAATAACAAATACTAGATTAAATTTTACGTACTATATACTTAGAATTATAAGCAATTGAAAAAAAATCAAGGGCTTTGGGGGTGGGGGGTTCAGACCCCCAGGACCCCCCACCCCTTGTGTGCGCCACTGGCAACAGCATATCTGTCGTGGAAGGCCAATGTTACAACTCTATTAGACAGGCTCTGCAAATCTCTCTCTCTCTCTCTCTCTATGCAATGTTTATTGGACAATAACTTTATTACAACAATTATATTCACAGCACAGAGACATACATTCTCCTTCTAATTCAGAACTAAGCGACAGCGATTTTTAAATCAAACTAGCTGCATGGCCCTGCGTTGCACGGGCTTTCTCTACTTTTATATAAATTTTCCCTTTTCTTCACAAAATCACCACTTCCATTATTGTTTTTCGAAGTGTTGTCCTCGTCACTTGACAATGGTTCAAATGTCGAGGTGCGTCGCCAAAAGTTCTCGGGTAGGTTAGCAGTGCAACTTTAATATTCACTCACTCACTTTTCAATTTTTTAACCCCCAGAAAAGAAAATGTACCTTTTTTAAAAATAGTTGCATACTGAAGAAAGACAGAAAAGTAAAAACTTTTAAATTTACAAAATTCCACAACTATATTAAGTATTGAATTAAAATTGTGAGCTATTTTTGAAATGTTTGACACATGGGAAAAAAGTTTCATGCAATTATCTTTATAAATAAAGAAGTTATTAAATGTTTGATTTAAATTTTCAGTATTTTTTAAAAATTCATAAAAAAGTTTTCGGCACTTTATTTTTGAAATCACTGATTCTAAAAGATCAAGGTATGAATAAATCATTCTTTAAGAATGAAGAAAACTATCAGTTATAAAAAAAATAAAAGCTTGCACTTAAAAACATTTATCTGTAATCTGTAATGAAGGAAATACTGCTATACATAGCAAAAAACTTAAGCGATGAGAGAGCATAAAACAGGGAAATTCCCCTCCTCTTCCCATTTGTAAACGGAATCGCGAACAGAGTGACATTCACTGATTCTGTCGCGCATGCGCAAATCTCTCAAAATCTTGCGAATGTTTTTTTAATGTTTTCATTTTTTTTTGTGAGCTTAATTTTTAAGTTGAAGTTTCCAAATTTCACACATCAATTGCAAACAACAGTAATTTTTAAACAAAATATGTATGGAAAATACTTTATTTTTAAATTCTCGTGAAAAGTGTTTTAGACGAAAAACACAAAACATTTTTAAAATCTGTAATTTTTAACCAATTTTTTCATTCTTTATACAGATGTTGGATAATATTGTAATACAACCGAAAAAAAGTTTCATGCGATTATCTTTTTAAACGACGAAGTTATTAAATATTTAACTAAAATTTTGAGTATTATTTAAAAAATCGTAAAAAAAAAGTTTTTGAATTTTTTTTTTTAAAATGACTGATTCTAAAAGAGAAAAGCATGAACTTTTTAAGAGTAGAATATCAATTCACTAACACGAAAAAAAAATTCATACGCAATGATTTGGAAATCATTTTCATAAAAACGCTTCAATTTTGACTCATTTAAAAAAAATCGTAAAAAATACAAATATTATTATTTTGCATAAAAAAATTATCGTATTGAGGCGAAATAAATAAACTTTCCGATTCTTTAATTATTTTTGTCTGAGTTTCATAGAAACATTATAGATTACTGTTTTAAAAACGTCAAAACTTGTGGCTCCACCCTGGACACCAAGATTAATTTGAGGCAAAGAATCACTAAGAGCCATTTGTATAATAATAACTTATATTTATTTAATTGATTCAAATGTTAGAAACTCTAATGACATATAATATTTTTATGTTACGTCAAACAAAAGGAATTTACCTTTAATATTAAATTTAATTACGAAATATGAAATTAATCAATAACTACGCGTAAGATCAATAAAAAAAAGTTCTACCAAAATAGGAGGTCCGAGAAATACACGTAACTCGAATTATTAGCTTTCATTAACTTAAATTAAATTTATTAAACTAACGCTTGTTTTAAGCGATAATAAACTATAGTATATCACCTGTTAATACTTTGATATCTTCAGAAGTATATTAACTTTTAAACTTCCTTCGTAGAATACTAGCAGTAACTCTTCACTATCGTAATCCAATTGAATCCTCTAAAGGTTGTCTCTGCTGCTGCTGGCTCAATAGCCTTCATCTTTGCTGGCTTACAACGCTCTATTTAAATACCCTATCTACTTTGCATATCCCGTTCGCTTCTCGGAGTTGGTTGGAAATATATGCGAATTTATAATTCCCAAAAAGACGCCTAAGAATATTAGTGGAAAGGCTCCGTACAGATTCATCATAAACTGCAAAAAAAACTTGCCCTTTTTGTTCTTCATTTTGTGTCACAGAAGCCAACAGGGGTAAAACAATTATAAGTTTTAAGGCTTTTAATTAATTGCATTATCGGATTATAAATGGTCAAAATGACTTTCTTGGATCTTTCCCCGTCTTTTGGTATCTTGGGCAAATTTCTGAGGGGTGCGGTTCGTGAAAAGATAGCCGCACAAACATAGATAAATACATTTGTTTACTTACGAATTTTAATAGTGTAGATTCTACCATCTGACACAATTTAGTGATGCAATCATGAACCAATCCGTAACCGACGTGCATGATATCACTATAAACCCTTACGTCATAGTTATGATGTCACACATGTGATCAGGACCTGTTCACGAATGAATCAATGACGTCATAACAATACTATTTAAGTTTATTTTTTTAATATTAATTAAATTAATTATTATTCATTTATAACAATACTGTTTAAGTTTATAACGTATGGCAAGGGTTTTTACACGAGATGTGGAAATTTCTTTGTTTCCGATAAACATTTTGTCAGGATTACTGACTATAATCTTAAAATCATTTCCCTGACTGAAACAGAAAACAATTTTTTCACTGGCATTTAAACGGTAAAACAAGACATTTAACATACAGTGGACCACAAAAGTGTTGATACACTTGCAGTTTTCAATAAAATGTAATGTTTTCGACAGATAAAAATTAATATATTGGAAATGTAATTTTTTTTTTTTTATATTTGCAACTTATTCTTAATGGAATGATATACTCATTTTTTAAAAAAATAGTATAACTATTATTTTTAAAAATTAACAATCAAAAAGCTACTAAAAAATTATACCACAAAAGTCTTCGTGCACTTAACAAAAATCCCAACATAGCTTTAAATATTGTATTTCTTTCTTAATTTAGTAAATAGGATATCTTTTAGTATCCACAACAACTTTCAAACGTCTTGGTATAGATTTAATCACTTTTTTTTATAATTTCTCCATCGATTTTCCCCCATGCTTCTGTAATGATTTTTTTACTTCCCATTATGTGTTTCTATGTCATCTTTTTTTCAAATCCAATTCTCCCCCCAAATAAGTTCTAAACAAAGGGAATTTGAGGACAGTTCGAGAGACACTAGAAAGCCGTTCAAACATTCATTCATGGCATGAAATACTTTGTTTTCATTTACAAACTATTAGATGCCCATCGGAACCAAAAGTCATCCCATTCAATTGGCTATCAATTGGGAATTGTCTCAATCCAAAGAATCTAGTTGGATCAATGAACCATGGAGGTGGAAGTGTTCTTGCGTGGGACTCAGAATTAGGTAATTTGGTATTTTTTGATGGTATTGTGAATCATGTGAGCTCTATTTAAATATTTTAAAGAGAAATTTTAAATCATTCACCCAAAATTTGGATATTGGAGACGACTTCCTTTTTAAACAAGATAATGATACCAAGCGCACTGTTCTCAACGGTCCGTCTGTATATTTTAATTTAAGAGATTTAATCAATAGATTTTAAAACATCTTTCAAAGGGAGACAAGTTTTCTTTTTCTGTTTGTAAAAATTTATCTGTAATAATTTTTGTTTGAAAGCGTTATTATTTTCAAATAGCATTGTAACAAAAGGATTTTTGCCTTAAGGTTTAAGTTGACTTTTAATATCAACCGAGAAAGCCAGGGGCATTACATAATGTTCATCTTTTAATTCAGCAAATTCATAATTTTTTTTGTTTCCAAGAAAATATTGATTTCATCCAGCAATTTAAAAAAATCGTCTTAACACTATGATTCGAAATCCATTCAACTTTCATTTAATATGATTGACCGATAAATTCACATTCTATATCTTCCAGAAATGAAGCAAATCGACGATTCTAAAGTCTACATGCTTGAATATAGTTTACAATTTTGCTGACTATTTTTAAAACATATCCAATATCCAAGTAATGCCCAAGATCAGTACTTGTTACAAAATAATATAATATAAATGTTTAAAATTATTATTACCAAGCTGTTTGCTTGTTTCTTTTAATCTTGAAACTCTTTCAGTAATACTGAACACTTCATTCAAATTCAAAAAAATTCATCAAAAATATGTATCATGCATAATACATGACTTGACTATTTCATCGCCTCTTCTGGCTACAAAATTTCGACTTCAGCTTACACTTTAAAAATTTTTTTAGATTCGTGCTTTACATACCGTTTCTTTTCGAATTTAAGACGCTCTCTATTCTAAGCCGCAACCCAAATTCTCAACAAGTTTCTGTGAAAAATGAAAAGTAGTGTAAAAAATGGTTTATCGATGTCAAATTTTATGAAATTAAAATAAATTTAAAATGAGAACTAATAAGAACTAATTAGTTATTTTATCAGTATTATAAACTTTTTAATTACATACATCAACCCGTAATTGCTCTAAATACCCCATCCAACAAATTTTTCCCCTTCGATTCTAAAACGCACCCGATTTTCAGTAGCATTAACATTGAAAAAAAGTGCGGCTTCGATTCGAGTAAATACGATAACTCTTCCGCTTTAATTAATCATTCACTAACAAATTCTTTTTCCGTAAATGTTTTCGATCTGCTTGCGATTAAAAGTGATAATATATAACTAGTTTTTATTGCAGTTGTATTGTCTTCAACAAATTTAGGTGGCCTCGGTAACGGACTCGGGTCACGAGTTCGAGCTTTGTACCACTGAAGACCCAGCGTGCAGAGGAGGCCGATGCCCGTTAAATATGTCGTGGCTCAAACGTTCTCCCTTTAGAGTGGTGTGAAAGTTAGGAGAGGGGGTGCCAGCTCAGGTGTCGTCCTCACCACTTGACCATGGTTCGTCTCCAAACGCCCTTGAGTAGCTGAACAGGGCGACGTTAATATTCACTCTCCCTCACTCAATCACTCAAGAAATTTAGTGAATACATTTTTTTCTTCATTTTTAAGAGTTGATTTCAATTTTGGCAACTCGTTTTCCCAAAGTTTCGCAACATATTGTATATAATTTGTGTCATAGTGCCTCTTAAAATTATATTCCTTAGCAACTGAACTACAGTTATTGCATATCAGGCACAATATTTTATTCTTGTTTTGGCCATGAAAATATTGCAGTTTCCATTTTTCTTGAAAATTACGATGTTCATCTTTAGTCATCTTTTCTTAATCTCTACTTGAAGTTTGATCATATTTTTATGAAAAGACTTTTTAGTTCAATATGAATAAGAAACCAAAATCCACGTTCATTCACAAACGATTGAGGAAACACTCCCCTTTGTCTTAGTGATCTTGGGGTTTTAAAAACCTCAAGATGACCAAGACAAAGTGCAAAACAATGTTTAAAAAAAATTCCTTTAACTGCCTCTGACGTCACGCTATTGGAAGAGAAATAAAAGTCGCACACACGATGAATCCTAGTGCGATCTATAGCAAATAATATTATTTAATGCATTTAAGTATTTAATAAAAGTTAATTTATTATAGTAAAATTGAATGAAGAAATTCAATAAAATATTAAAGATAATTTTTATTTAAAGACTATTCCTATAATTAAATAGGATTTTTTTATAAACAAGAATAGATAGCAGGCTAATATGTTGCAATTTTTTTTTACAAAAAAGTTAACCAGAAATAAATTTGAAAATAAAAAAGCCCTTGAAGACTAATATTTAAAAATTTGTAAAGTGTCTCCGCGGGCCACAACCTATGCATTCGTGGGCCGCGTGTTTGACATGCCTGCTGTAGCGCAACAAATGTCGTAGACTCCCCAGACCCATTCCGGCTTCAGTGTTAAAAACTTTATTCTAGCTTGCTGATCCGTTTTGCGTCCATACCAGCCATTTTGAAATGAATATCACAAATGCAGTTATCACAAATCTGTTATCGCAAGCGTGTGCGTGGTACATTCACCTTCACTCTATCGCTTTTGTTTCACGAAAACGAAAATACATTGAAATTTGTTCGCATACGAAGCTTCGAACCACTTTCGTTTGAGCACGCCTAATACAATCTTAAGTATTTTTAAGTAAATGTCTTACTGAAAACAAATTTATAATTTTTTAAAAAATCAGTATATAAAATAAAAGGAATCAGTTTTCCTCAGTTTTTAAAGGATGTTTAAATTAAAGTCTAGGGCTTGATTTCTTAAGCTTGTCTATCTCCAGTCTGTTTATTTCAAATTTTATTAGAAGGCTATTTATTTCTTTTTTATATATAAATGCTCCTGAAACAAAAATTAGAACCTAAACACATGAAACATTCCGCAAAAATATTATTTATTAGTAAGTCATTTCAACTATGAAATTCTATGCAAAATTATTATTTCTATTTTTTAAAAGAGATTAATCGAAGCAATTAATTAAATTAATGAATGGTCTATTTTGTTCCTTCTATTAAGAATATAAAGAACAACAAGTATTTTATCCTATTTTTGTTTGGAATAGTTCCTTTTTTGATTAATATTTTTGGAAACTGTTTATGCCAAAAGGTAAGGGGAAAGAGGACAAAAAGAAAATATATTTTCTTCGCATATCCGTTAGAGTAATTAATATTTCTCCCAATTTATAAATAAGTAAATGCATCAAACAAACATAGACGTATCTTTTCTTGTCTAAATAAAATAAATCATTTCTCCATTTGCATTTCTTTTGGAAATCAAATACTTAATATCATGTTTATTTTTGTAAAACCTTTCTAAAACTAGACCCAATCCCAAAATGGATTGCTTAAAAAAGGCGCTTTTCTAGTCTAAAAGAAGAAGAAGAAGAATTCAATATTTTTCTTTTGATTAATAAATTATTGAAGGAGTTTGAGGTCCACTAAGTTTTTCAATTTCTTAACTAATAGCAAAAATACATCTTAAAAATTCGGTTACGCAATTGATACTTTCACTGGTTGTTTTTATACACAGCCTTATATACGTACCCTTAAAATTGCAACACCAAGAGGGAATGATCTGATAATCGTCAAAATCACATGCAAAAAGTTTTTTTTAAAAAAAAGGGGGGAAAATTCATTAAAGAGTGAGACGGCGACATTGGTGCGTCGAACGACAAAACTAGATACAGGAGGGGCACTGTGTCGCCTTTTCAGATGAGTCCCTTTTCTGCGTGTAGTATTCTGATGGGCGTATACATATCTGGAAGCTCCCAGGAGATTGCTCGTGGTCTGCTTGCATTCTTAATCGGTAGAGGGTCCCGGTGTGATGGTTTGGGAAGTCAATGGAAGTTCATGTCTAGTTCGGGTCAACGGTAATTTGAACGAAAATCGGTACATTTTTGACATTCGACATCCTGTAGTTATGCCCTATTTTCGACACCTACCAAACGCTCTCTACCAACAAGATAATGCAAGATCATATGCACATCATGTTCTGACAGATACACAGATACTCCTAGATACACAGGGTACTCGATTGTTTCCCTGGCCTGCATGATCTCCGGATCTGTTACCCATTGAAAACATCTGGTCATGGGTTGCTGAGAGACTAGCTCACCCCTATTAAGCAAAACAGTTGTTGAAATGTTGCAAAGACTTGAAGCAGCAGGGAATGAGTTGCCCATTTCTGTCATCTAAGCCCAGTTAGACTCCATGTCTAACTCGGTAAAGGCCGTTTTAGCTGACAGGGGTGGCAGCTGTTTTCTCTAATTTTGCCCCTCTTTGAACCCCCAAACTGCTTGTAAATTTATTCATTTTGTCTTCGTGCTGTACTGTTTACGTACAATAGATATATTTTTTGTATTTGTTTTCCTTCATGGTGTAATTTTAATGGCCATCAGTGTATTTCAATTTTGTGTTTGATATTTTTTCCCTTTATTTTTTTCTTATTTTAAAAAAGACATTAATGCTTTTTTATATTCGTATACATAATTATAAAAGCATTCTTCTCTTATAATTAACATAAAAATTTGAAATCTAAAAGTAGAATTGCATGATTTTAATTTACTTCACATTCTGAAGCAACACGAGTGCTATTGACGAGGGGGCCTTGAAATTTTGAACCGTGGACTAATGATGATACATGTTCTGTCTTTCCCTCTTCAAACTTCCTCACAATTCCTATGGGATTGAACGTACATCAGCCCCCCAAGTGGTGGGTCGGTTTTCAGTGGCACTCTATCTTGCCCTCATGACTCGATAACTGCGGCCACGAGTTCACGACTTTGACCGCTCAATTATTACGGCCAGCTTAAGATGAGAAAATATATTGTATGTGAAATCCTGGTTGTGTGTGTGTGCGCGCGCGCACGCTTTTCTTGTACTGTTCTCGAATTGTTTATAGTCTTTTCCTTATGGATTGGAATTGAAATATGTTGAAGTGTTCTTAAAAAGAAAAAGAACTTTCTCTTTTCAATTTCGTTATTGTTTTTTATTAGCAATTCTAGTTTCATTTTATATTGAAGACAATATATTTTAAATTGCATTTTAAGCAGAAGTTTTCTTACAGAAAAAACACACACAAGAAATCGGAGCAAAAATATTTTTCTTGTATGCAATACGTAAATGATTCAGATAGGTGGAGTGTTAGAGAAGGGAATGTGAATATTGTGTAAAAGAGAAGACAATACTTCTCCGCCAGAAACTTTTAATTCTATTTGTTCTTTTGCACTGCATCCCAGGTTCAAGCAGAGCATTGAGATAGGGAATCGAAGCGCTGTTACTTAAGAAACTCAAAATATCCAAAATCTAATAGGATGGGCAATTTAAATTCAATTTCTACTCTCTGGCAGTGAATGAGACGATAAGAAGTACTTTCCAGAACATCATTTGAAAAGATTTTTAATTCAACACGCTGTTTATACTTTTCTTATTAAAAAACGCTCGAAATTCGGTAGGGAATTTCCGAAGGCATCTATTTTAACTCTTCAAAAGTGACTTGTCCAGAAAATGTTATCAGGCATCAAGCCATTTATTTATTTTTTTTATCAATGGAAAACGCAGAAAATAATAACGGGTCATTTCAAATTTTCTTTACCGCTTTTCATCAATAATAACAATAAAAGAAAGGAATCCTCTTGCATAAGAGTAATCATGCCCCATGTAATGTAGACTGAAATCCATTTGAAAATTTCTCTTGAAACTACAAGAAAGCCAGGACATATTAGGGGGTACATGGCTTTCCAATCAACGGAATAGGAAAACCGCGACACAAGGTGGGAAAGATAGAAACTGCCATTAGTCGGAACGATTTGGAACTTGCGCTGGGTGGGCTCGTGTGACGGTAAGTAATTGTTGTCATTAGGAGTAACGAGGATTGTGTGTTCCTTCCCAACTCCATTTTAAAGAGATGCTGCTCCCGATTCCTCGTTGGAGTAGGTGGCAAAAAACAAATCTTCGTGTTAAGTAGGTGGTGGAACGATGCTTCGTGTAATGATACTCAATTCAGATGGGTGATTTTTAGCGGGTAACACACACAAAGCACTCCCATCGCATTATAAATTATAGGGACTATTAATGGTTGAGAAAAGAGTCTTTCACTATTTTTTCTTCACCTTCACACGAAATGTTATGTTCCGTAGATTCATTTTTCAGAAGCTTTTGTCAAATAAATGTTATTTAGAACCAATAGAAACATTCGTCCTTCACATGGTGACAAAAAAACCTTGTTTTCTGCATAAATGTAAACAATACTTAACGCTCTAAAATCTAGACTCATGGTTGTTATCCAGTGGCTATATACACGTAAGTGACTTATTATAATTATTTTCCATTCTGTTATATTTTTAGTTAATATGATATAACTAATTTTTTTAACTGTGCAAGCACCAATCCCATCTAATTTTTTAATGGATTGTGAAGGACAAATTGCTTTTACCTCTGTAAATGTAATTCACGTAAGAAAAATTCTAATCCGAGAAACGCAGTGAAAGAATTTCCAATTCATCGAGCTTAGAATAGAAAAAAAATATAATAGTGAATTAAAACCCGTTAGAAAAGGCCACAAAAAATTCACCATCAGTCATTCATTTTCAGATATGTTTCAAACTTGAGGCATTTTCAATCTGTTTTTTAGAAAAGAATTTTGCGAAAGGAAAATATTTCCCTAATTAGCTCAACTATACAAATACTCTAACAAAATAAGACTTGAATACGCTATTAAAATTTAATATTTTAAGAGTTTTTCATTAGTTTTTCATATACAGTCTATTATGGCATGTTTATATGTAAGTGCTTTTAATGAAAACTATTTAAAAAAAAGAATCTCTAAAGTGCTTTTATTTTTAAATTTGCTTATGCCTTTCTTTTCTTATATATACAAAGATCATTTCAAAATTTTATGTTACACATTCAAGCGGGAAAAAAATGTCATATACTCTTAACCGTTCATTGAAGTTTTCTACATATTTATCGCCAGAAAAATAATACTATGACTAAAATGACATCAGTAAGAATTTGAAAATAAATGAAGAGAGAGAGGGAGGGGGGACTGTAATAAAGGGGAGAGATTATTTTAAAAATATCAACTAATTCCCATAAAAGTTCGACTCATTTTGAGATCATTAGTATGCATACTTTTTATACATTAGCATATAAAAAAGAAAATCAAATTTTCTTTATAATCACCTTCAATTACTATCTAATAAAAACATTCTTATTATAAAGTAGTTTTTTGTTTAATAGTAATAGAAAATCAATGGAATCCGTTTTAAAGAATTTTGCTTTAAATATGGATACAATCAGAGTTTCCGAGACTGTTTATTTTTTTGAATGGCGATGTAGATGGATTTAAAACGGCTTTCGTGTTTAATTTTTGAAAGATAACAAAGCATATAACATTTCAACAGAAACATTTATTTTTAAAAATGGGAAAAACAAAAGACGAAAAAAAAATTCAACTACTTCACAAAAAAATATTTTACTAGCTGCATCATGGATGGAGTTGCATGCTGTTTTTACGAGTGCTTAACTTTTTTTACCCACGCAAAGTTGTCCTTTCCGACTAGGTGTCATCACTTTCTGGTGTGTAAGTGGGATTTCTATATTAATGTCATTAAATTCCCTTTTCCGAAATTTTATTCACTTCTTTTCCTCGTCAGACTGGTTTCATTTCCCTCCACTTAGCCCGATGGCGAGTGGTCATGGTAGCCGAGTGGTCAAGGTATCAGATCATGACTGGTCTTGTCACGAGTTCGAGCCCTGTACCACTAAAGACCCGCCGTGTAGGTCAGCGATGCACGTTAAATCTGTCGAGAGCTCAAATGTCCTCCCGTTGGTGTGGTAGTTAGGAAAGGCAAGCTCAGGTGTCACGTGAATTACAGGTTGCAAAAATATTTGTTAATAATCCACAATGTGTAAAACGCTATCATATATACACCGCATAAATTCTGCGTTTAAAAGCAACGGGATGAAGCGTTATTGCAAAGCGACTGTAAACGATTCAAAACTTATTAAAAACAGCTAAAATTGGTTCAAAGAACATTGGAGTGCATACTTTGACGATCTTGTAATCATCATTCTGTAGATTACCTTGTTAAATCGTAGAATTCAATAATTTTATATACTTTAACTGACTTGTCCAGTTATTTCATGAAATACCTAATTATTCTATGAAATAACAGATTTCACACTTGAAAACGGTAACATATCTATTTATTTTGACCAACATATTTGTTTTCAACTTATTTTCAACCAATCAACTAATCATCAAGTTTTGCATCGTGATTGTCTTAAAATTCTGAAGATCAATTAATTATCGTTATTTACCCGTGGATTCAAGTTTTTTAGAGTTTAATTTTTATTATGTAAAACATATAGAATATATTTAATTATACATATATTACGGAATGCATTGTGTATTCTTAAAAAAACCCACATACATTTATAATCTATGAATAATTCTTTTGTAGAGTTCTCCAGTAATTCTGAAGCTCCATGTATGCATATTATATTTCAAATGATTTTGAAAATATAAAAAATCTTTATTGGAAATATATTCCATGCGCAAAATTTTTATTTTTATTTATATTTAGTTGAATCTACCAAAAGAATTCCAACTTTAGTGTAATTAGCTTTATAAATATTCTATAAAAACAAATATGTTTTAGACAAAACATTTTAAGCATTAAGCAACTAAAAGCATTAAGCTGCGTCATATAGTAAGTCTGGCAGTTAATTCTTTATGAGATGAAGATAATGTTGGAAATTTAAAATGTGGAAAAAAATGATCCAAATATTATAAGTTGTCGGTTTTGCTTTATTTAATTATTATATTTTATATATTTTTTATTTTTGTCGCTAACACTAAACTGAAAGAATTTAAGAAACGCTCCTTCACACAATTTTTGCATCAGTAAACGATTTCTTATGATTATCAATAATATAACAGACTTCATGGGATATCTTTGTTACTGCTGTAACATTACCACTGCCAAAACACTTTGTTGCTGTTGCAAAGAATGTTCAATATAAAGCCTATTTACATCTCCTGAAAGAGATCAGTGGAGGAAAAGTGTCATTGAATTATTTCTGTTTACTAGTATTTTTAAATACAGCACTTTCGTGAAAAATTAAACAAGTATTTTGATCCATGTTTCATTACAAAACAGTCAAATTCCAAATCATTCGAATATTTTTCACTTGCAAGGTGTGAAAAATTGCTAAAAATTAGTTCCACGCATAAAATTGTCGCTACTCTACCTGTTATCATTAACCGTAGCAAATAGAAAAAGAATAGTACTTCCCAGCCATACGACATCGACAGCAAAAAAAGCACAAAATTGAGATCTATTTGATTTCTTGTCAAAGAATCCCCCCAATGTTGAATACATTGTTCTGAAGTAAGTCAATTTCTCAGAGCAAGGGGTCATGAGGTTGAGTATCGCTGCTCTGTGGCGCGTGTCAGATTGGGAACAATTTTTCAATGGATGAAGGTTGATAAAATTCAATTAATCAGTTGACAATTTACAGAATTATTGAAAACATCTGACTCTAGTGATAAAGGACAGCTTTTTGAAATGGCTGGAAAGGTTGAATTGTCTGCACGTACTCTACTTTTTGGTTTGGGTTCTACATAGCTATGGGGACAAATCTTTTCTAATGGGAAAAATATTTTCAATACATACATAAAAATACATATAAATTGTTTAACAACTGAGAGGATTCAGAATCATGTTAAACTGAAAGTCACAAATTATACCCTTCATATTGCAGTATTAAGTACAGCAGTGCAAAGTTTAAGTAAAAATACCTATTTTTATTTGACTACATTGACAGAAAATTCATATTTTATATTATAATAAATGTATTATAATAAAAAATAATATATGTTATTATTATAATAAAATGTTTAAAAGATAAATGTATGAAAAAAAATGCAATAAATATGTTTAAAAGATACATAATATATGTGCAATTTTAATTTTTTTATTTATATTTTGTATTAATATATGTTAAAATGATGCATAGATAATACACTGCTCAAAAAACAATTAAAGGATATTGTAAGATTTATATAAAATAAAGATATAAGCGAATTTTTTTTTGCCAAAAATGGAAGAAGAGAATCACAAATGCAAATTTTTCTGATTTTCAAACTGTGAAGTATGATAATTTTGAGTTCGACGTCAAAACGTCGCTTCAGTGGCAGCGAATGAAATTTGACTTTCAACTGAAATGAAGACAAAGATGTTCGGCATTCAGTGACTGCTTTGTTTCGACGAGTACGATGACTCAGCGAAGTCATTTAACCGATTCAGAAGCTTGGAGAGTTGTTGGTAGGCTAGAAGGTGGGCCAAACTCAAGCCAAAGTAGCGCAAGCCATTGGAGTGTCACAAAGAGTGATTTCCAGGATCTGGAACCGTTTTTTGGAGACTGGAAGTGCAGGCCGAAGACCAGGACAATGAAGATCGTTATTTAGTGTTAACGGCTCGGAGACACCGAAATATGAACGCTACTCTTCTCCAACAACACCTTCGCTCGGCTACTGACACCACGGTTTCAACTCAGACTGTCCGAAACGGGCTCCATGGTGTAGGTCTCTATGCTCGCCGACCGATGGTATGTGTTAGACTAACATCAAGGCATCGTCGCGACCGCAAGGAGTGGGCAACAGAGCATGTGAACTGGAGGAGAAATGAATGGAGCAATGTTCCTTTTTCTGTTCATCCGGATAATAGGCGTATTTTCATCTGGAGTGACCGTGGCAGTAGGAATAATCCTGCGTTAGTGCACGAAAGTGTCAGATTTGGCGGTGGGGGAGTGTTGGTGTATGGTGGCATCTCCATTTATGGGCGCACAGACCTCTACATCATTCAAGATGGACCTCTGACTGCTCGCCGATATAGGGATGAGATCCTCAGACCTATTGTAGTCCCTTACGCGGCAGCAATTGGAGATGACTTCATTTTAATGGATGATAACTGCAGGCCCCACATCGTGCTAACCTGGTGGAGGATTTCCTTTTCGAGGAAGGAATCGTACGAATGGAATGGCCAGCGTGTTCTCCCGACATGAATCCAATAGAGCATGTTTGGGACGCTCTATGAAGACAAGTTGCTGGCCGCCAACCACCCCCACAAACTCTTTAAGAACTGGAAAGAGCTCTTCTGGAAGAGTGGAACAGAATACCCCAACTCATGATTAATCACCTCATTGACTCCAAGCCTCAAAGGTGCTCAACGTTGCTGGCCGTCCGTGGAAAACATACCCCCTACTGAAAATGATTTCCTTTGAAGAAAACACCTTTTCTTATTCTTTTTTTCTCATAAGCACAAATTGCGTTTTTTTTCCCCTTTTGTACACAAATGCGCAATAAAATGCATTTTTTTCTGCCAAACATGTGTAATTTATTCTCATATAACCTACTACGTCTGTCGACCATGTATCAATCAGCTACAAAGTTTCCCAGCCACAAGATCCACCTAAAACCGCAATATCCTTTAATTATTTTGAGCAGTGTATATAAAACTGTAAATCTGGTTCCATGACCTCTATTCCCTTACTCTTCAAGCATTGCTACGGAAATCGAGTTGCTCAAATATTGCTAGTGTTTGAATCGTATTGGTAGATTGGTTGGCTCACCCAATTTACAAGTGAATTCATAATTAATGTAATCAAATTTAAAAGTAAATAACTATTTATGGTAAATTTTAATCGCTTTGTTTCTAGTTTGATTTAAAAAATGAATCCTTTAAATTATATATATACCAATATAGCTGTTTTTATCAGTGGGAGTAAATTATAACTCCGAAATTAGATCCTCAAACCCGAAATGAAATTATAAATCTTTTGAAGTTTATAAGCTTTTGAAGTTTCTTTACTCAAATTATGTTGCAAATAAAACATTAAAAATTACAAAAAACATTTTTCTAATGGATTAATCTCTGAACTTCAGAAAGAAATAACATTTGGCTGGCAATAAGAAGCTCCAGAAAAAAATGGGGACGAAAGGCAGTTCTCGATGAAAAAGAAAAAAAAAGGAAATAAAAAGACTACTAATCTCTGTAGAAAATCCTCTGAGTCACAAATAACTTTTGCAAAGAAATTACAGGTATCGCAATCAAAAATTTGTCGTCAAATAAAAAAAAATTGGCTGCAAAAAAGTGAAAAAAATATATATATAGTCTACCATCAAATTTCTGCAAAGAGAAAACGTTCTTGCCGTCTGTATTAAGTACTACGCCGTCTGTATTAAGTACTATTAAAAACGAAGAAAACGTTCTTGCCGTCTGTATTAAGTACTACGCGAAGGTAGATACAAAATATGCATAATTCTGATGATGGATTCTGTGATCTGTTATACAAAACTGGCAAAACGACGATACAATATATTTCGTGTGAAAAACATAGCAAAAACGAAGCTGTTTTGTAAAAGGCTAGTTGGCTGTCATATGTTATGGCATGGATGGGAATGTATATTTAAGACTTAATAAAACCATTTTTTTGTAGAACCAAAGACTAAAATTAATGCTAAATACACTCATGGGAAAAAAATAGCGCACCAAGAAGGAATCGTCAAAATGAAACGAAATTTCGCATACATAATGACTACTTAGATGTAAGTAATTGATTAGAAAAACAAAGAAAAAGGATCATTTATTTCAGAGACAAAGGAAAAAGAACGGAGGAATTAATACCCGGTTGAACCCCCTCTAGCGCGAATGCACGATGCGAAACGATCGGGTATTGAGGCATACAAGTTCTGAATGATGTCTTGAGACATTTCGTTCCATATTTGCTGTAACCTTGCCTGGAGTTCGCTTAAACTCGTGGGATGCCAAAATCGCCGTCCCAAATGATCCCAGATATGCTCGATTGGAAACAAATATGGGGATCGGGAAGGTCAAGGAAGGTAGTAACAGCGCGAAGACAGTCTTGTGACACCCTTGCCGTGTGAGGTCGAGCAGTGTCTTGTTGAAAAATGGCTCCTGGGAGCCGTTGCGTGAGTGGCAAACATGTGGTTGCAGGATGTCATGGACATGGTGCAGGATGTCATGGACATATCACTGGGCTGTCATGGTAACCCGGATCAATACTAGGGGTGGCCGTGTATTGTAGGCAATGACACCCCATACCATCACACCAGCTGTGGGAGCGGTGTGTTGCTGTAAAGCAAAGTCAGCATTGAGGCGTTCACGACGGGGTCTCCACACACGAACACGATTGTCATCACTGCTGAGATTGAATCTGGATTCGTCGCTAAAAACGACCTGGTTCCCTTCCGCTGGAGTCAAGTTTCCTCGTGCTCGACACCACTCCAAACGGAGGCACTGATGGGTGAGCATCAAGGGCGGCACACATAATGAGTGTCGCAATCCCAAATGTCCTTCAGCCAGGCGCTTTCGTGTGTTTCGAGAAGACACACAGGCCCCTAATGAAGGTGCTACCTGGGCCTGGATGGCAGCCGATGAAGCAGTTGGCATTACATGTGCATTTTTTACGATGTGGTGGTCTTCTCGCCCCTCTGTTGAGGGCGTCCTGATCATAGTCTTTATTTAAATGACATCTTTCGGATTCACTGGTCCCAACACCTCTTCACAACACAATCAGAGCGGCCTAATTGACGAGCTACTCGCCTAGCTGACCACCTAGCTTCCATCATGCCGATAATTCTCCCTCTCTCATATTGTCTTCAAAAATGGCATGTCTACCACAGCTCTTGCTTTGTGAACTATTCAGCCCACTCAAACAAGCTTTGGTTTTACTTGTTTTATACTCGACGGATAACGACGTTAAATGCCCGCTACCGGCTATACGTAATGCGCAACCGTGCTGCATTTCTAATCATTTGCATATCTCCTCATAATGTAACTTCATGCCAAGTTTCGTTACGATCCCGCAATTATTTTTTGGCGCGCTAATTTTTTTGTCCATGAGTATACTATCAGAATTTAGGTATTGTTACGAATTTAAAGTAAATAGTGTAAATAAAAAATTTGTATTTGGGTGTTTAATGCATTTATATTACTCTATGTTATATTTATTTCATGTTAAAATTGTACTATTCACAAGCAGTGCCGCCCCTTACGTTATAATGGCGATTCAATGAGAACTTGGCGAAATCTTGGCGGTAGAGCCAAGTTGGCATCATTTTTGGCGACTTTGGCGACAATGTTGGCGAATTCGGAACCCTCTGGAATCTTCTAGAAAGTAGTTGATCTCTCCACTAGTGTCACGTTCCATGACACGAGCGGTTATATTTCTAGATGCTTCTATCGCGCCTATAAAATGGATGCTCGCCGGTGCGGCGAAGAGTCTTGATTAAGCCAGCGAGTAGTGAGGATAGTTTTTACTAGCGATTAGCTTGGCTGTGTGCTTGTGAATAATCTTTACGTACGTGTATTTTTAAACTCTCTTCTTGTGTTTGATTACCGCCGTCGAAGGTGTGAAGACCTTCGGATAATGACCCTGTGAATACTGCTGCTGAATCCTGTATTTAAAGCATTCAGCAGCAATATTATTTGAAACAAAATGCAGTTAATCAAAGGTAACAATTTATCATTATTTCGCTTGGATACTAACCAAAAAAGTATCCAGGCAAGTTGTTTTTGAAGTTATTAATATTTCAAGTTATTTTTGGAGTACAGACATGTATGATGAATTTGATATTTTCCACCAACGTAAGTTTCATGTGTATTTGTAATATCGAAAGATTTCACATCTAAAATTAATGAAATGTTTTGATATAAATCATTTCAGATTCTATATATATAAAGAAAGAGAAAGAGTGAAATATGTATATGGGATTTTATATCTCTCTTTTAGAGATTTTCGTATAAATTATTAAGGAATGCTGAAAACAGATTATGCAATGCACTATGGATAATAAATTTTAAAAAAAATCTTAAAACGCAACTTTTTATTTAATGTACTAAAAAAAATAAAATAAGCTTTTTTTTTAAACTTTTTTTGCTATCATCTTATAAAGTCGTTACACAATTTGTGATATAAAAGCTTGTCGCGAAATTCAAGTACTCATATTTACTTAGTTTCAAAATTTTAAAAATAGAAATCAATCAGATCAAGTTATTTAATGTGCTTGTTTATCTACACAGGTAAATCTCGCGAAAAGCTTTTATATCATAAATTGTGTAACGGCTTTATAAGATGACAGCAAACAAAGTTTTAAAAGAAAAGTTTATTTTATTCTTTTAATTTATTTTTTACTTTTTAGTTATAGCTGGACAGAGTTTTCTGTCTCTTAATCTCATTCAACGTACCATTGTTGCACAGTCATTTGCCAGTTAATTTTGAACAGTCCAGTTAAGGGGTACTCAACGTTTTTTGCAACCAGACCGCATAAAAATGATAGATATTTCACTCGGGCCGCAACAAGAGAATAGGAAGGGGGATAAACACTGTTATGGTTATACCGAAAAAACATTGGACAAAGCAAAATTAATTAAAATATTAAAACCTTTTTTTTTTTGCTTTTACTATAATACTATATTAAAAGCGAAACATATTTTTTTTCTTTAAATCCATAATTTTTTTAATTTTTTTGCAGAATTTGGATAATACTATTTACAAACGAAAAAATATTTTTGTGTGATTATATTTAAAAATAATGAAGTTTTTTTAAAGGTTTTATTAAAAATACAAGTATTTTTTGTAAAATCATAAAAAAAAAATTTAGTTATTTCTTTTTTAAAATGATTGATTTTAAAAGAAAAAAGCCTGAACTTTTTTAGTGCAGAATATCGATTCAATAACAGGAAAAAAGAAAAAATCATACGGAACGATTTTGAATTCATTTTCATGAAAAGGCATCGATTTTGACTCATTTTAGAAAAAAATTGTAAAAAAATGAAAATATTATTTTAAAAAATTATACCGTATCGTAGCAAAATGAATAATTTTCCGATTAGGTAATTATTTTTTTTCTCTCGTTTGATAGAAAGAATAATATGGTTTTGGAAAATAGCTCGAAAAATTGGAGCTTCTTTAAGATTAATCCGATAAACTGTTCAGCAGAGTAAAAAGCTAATAGGGGTTTGAAGGTTTTCAATTAATATTTTTTAAAGTAATTGTCATAACGGAAAATAAATCATCAAAAGAGAAATTGTCATCCAAACTAAACGTGCATAAAAAATTTCAAATCAATCGGTTGAAGACATCGACTTCAAAATTGAGTTGCAAAATTCCCCCCGAAAAAATTACTTTAATTAATATCTACATTAAAATTCGAAGTTAAAAAAAACTTATGCGACTATACGGCTGGGTGTATCTTCTCACGCACCGCACGGTGCAGAAACTCGCCGTAGGTACGAAAAGATTGGGAAGGACCCGAGTAATTAGTTTTGACCATTTATATTACGAAAGTGCAATTAGCTAAAAAGATATTAATTAAAAATCTTAAAACGCATAATTATTGCACTTTTTCTCGCCAGGTGGTAAAGTTCCAATTTTCCGAACTTTTTTTTTTTTATCCCAGAAGTTTTTGAAACACGATCTAATTTTTTATGAGACTCGGGCAAAAAAGAATTACAAAAATGGAAAGATCGTTTACTTCGCCAAAATACGGTATAATTTATTTTACAAAATAATGTTTTCTAAAATCAGTCAAAATCGATACGCTTTTATAAAAAAGAATTCTAAATCATTCCAATTGAATCTTCTTTCACTTTAATGAGATGATATTCTACACTAATAAAATACCTGCTTTTCTATTTAGAACCAGTTATTTAAAAAATAAAATGTCAAAAAATTTTTTATGATTTTTCAAAGAATACTCAAAATTTTATTGAAAAACTTAATAATTTCTTTATTTAAAAAATAATTTAATGAAATTTTTTCCGGTTGTAGAACTAAATCATCTGTAATCTGTACAAAGATGAAAAAATTGCTTAAAAATTACGGCTTAAAAAATTTTGCTTTTCGTTTTTCTCCCTTTTTGCGAGAAATATTTAAGCATTATTTTTGTTACTTTTTTGGTTAAAAAATTACCGTTCTTTGCAATCGATATATGAAGTTTGAAGGCATTAACTTAAAAATGAAGCTCGAAAGAAATTAAAGCAAATAACGTAATGCGAAATTGTGAATAACTCTTCCTTTTATTTCAATAGTCTTTTATTTCTTTTTTTTTCAGAAGATTTCGTAGATCGGTCACTTAGACCGCTAGATTAATAACTTTTGTACCCGGGTTCAAAACAACATAATTGCTTAGTGCTTATGATTTTTATAAAAAATTCTGAAAATTTTTTCCCGCATTTAATAACTTTGCTAGAATTTTTGTGACTGGAAAGATAATTTATTTCGTTACAATATAATATTTTTTTTACAAAATAGTTAATTTACATATTTTATTATTTTTCAAAAATGAATGAATATCGATGCGTTTATATAAAAATGATTTTTAAAAAACTCATACTTTGATATTTTACAGTTAGTGATTTAAAAAAAAAATGTCGAAAACGTTTTTGTGAATTTTTTTGTGCAATTATTTATTATTTTTGTGCCACTATATAACTGCACGTGTTAAGCTGCTTAAGAATCGGTGAATGCTCACTTACTCGAGAGCTCTGATATGGACAGGAAAAGGAGAATTTCCATGACAATATATTATTCATTTAAAAATGTTCGTGCAACGCCGGGGAAAACAAACCTGTCTGACAAAGAAAAGAAGCGAAAAAATTTCGATAAAGGTAATTCTAAGTTATACACTCGGTAAAACCCGAGCAACGCCGAGCTAAGCGGAGGAGGGGGATGTCATTTTGGAAAAAAGTATTACAAGTGCTGATTTTGTGAAGAAAAGGGAAAAATTTTATAAAAGCAGAGAAAGCTAGTGCAACGCCAGTCCATGCAGCTAGTGTTTTTAACTAAATACAATATCGGAAGATAAATGGTCAAAACATGCATTTCCATCCAAACTATAAAAAAAAAAATGTGTATACAAAATTTCATCTCATTAGGTTGAAGATATCAGCTTCAAAATTCAGTTGCAAGAATAAACCCGAACATTTTACATTGCAAGTTAAGTAAAAGCTTGTGTAAAATATAACATACTTTGTACGTATACAGAGTGAAAGTATTGTAAAATATCTCGCGTGTTGTCCAAATGAAACGAATTTCAATAATTTTTTACCACCAAAAATAATAATTGGAGGCGCGGGGTATTGATCCCCGAACCTCTTGCAGGCTAAGCGATCACTCTACCATCTGAGCTATGCTCCCGGTCGACACCTGCGTTATTGTAAAAATGCTCGCCTTAACACCTGAATATGACCATTACATTAACTAGGTCGATATCAGAATATCAATTGTCAAATCATGCGTTGCCATACAAACTAAACGTGTATACAAAATTTCAGCTCAATCGGTTGAAGACATCAGCTTCAAAATTGTTTTCAAGCTTCCATCTGAACATTTTACATTTTGCAAGTTAAATAAAAACTTGAAAAATTTAACATTCTTTATACGTATACAGAGTGGAAGTATTGTAAAATTTCTCGTTGTACAAAACATACTAATTTGAAAAATGTTTTACACGAAAAAATAATAGCTGAAGTTGCGGGGTATCAAACCCTTCCTCTCGCACGATAATCGAGCAAGCTAACATTTGAGCTACGCTCCCGGTCGATATCTGTGTTATTGTAAACACATGCTCGTCTTAAGACCTGAACAAGATCGTTACAGTAACTAGGTCGATATCAGACTATAAATCGTCAAATCATGCATTGTCATTCAAACTATACGTGTATACAAAATTTCAGCTCAATCGGTTGAAGACATCAGCTTCAAAATTGAGCTGCAAATTTTTCCATCCGAACAAATTACTTAAATTAATATCTTTAAAACTACTTGCGATATCGGAATAAAAAGGGTCAAAACATGCATTGTCATCCAAACTAAATGTGTATACAAAATTTCAGCTCAATCGGTTGAAGACATTAGCTTCAAAATTGAGTGGCAAGATTCCACCCGATCATTTTTCATTGCAAGTTAAATAAAAGCTTGTAATATATGGCATATACGATATTCATTTATTACAGTATTTATGAATCCATTATCTCTTCTATTTTAGATACCTCAGTTTAAGGTGCACATATTCTTAAAATAGATTACTATTTGTTAATAAGTTAAGAGTTATATCCTAAAATGTTTGTAATCTACTATTAACATGCAATTTACTTGTTTTGAGTACTTTATATATATATATATATATATATATATATATATATAACTCCTATAACTTTAGATATTCTCATAAAAATTATTATTAAAAAAAATTCACAAAAAAAAAAAAATTGTAACTTAAAAAAAAAGAAATAAATATTGCAGATGTTATAAAAAAATAATTTAGTAGGTACCGAAATTGCAAAAAAGATTAGTTAATTCAAATAAAAATTTAATAATTATATTTAGATTTGAACATAGCACTGTGAATTTCGATTTTATAATGTTGTAGTGCAGCAAAAGCATTTTTCCTAAATGTTTCTTTATAATCTAGCCTACATGTGAAGCAGATACTCTGCGCTTGTATAAAATAAAAAAGTACATTTTATGAATTAAAAATAAACAAAGATAAAACATTTACAATAAATTGTCTGCTTGTTTGAATAATTCAAGTTAAAATATATATATATATATATATATATATATATATATATAATATATATATAATATTTACTAATTGATGTGTAAAATAGAACTTTCTTTTTAGTTTGTCAAATGGATTAATTGAACTACCTTTCAACAATTATGTATGTAATTCACTTGATTATGAGTTAGATTGATTAAAAGCATTAAGGTATCCAACTACGTAAGGAACCGTGATTTTCAAAAGCGCATAAATGGATAATTTTCATGATATTTAGTGTCACTTAGATTATAACATATGCATAAAATTGTTTTAAAACCATTTTGAGAAAAAAATTATTTAAATACAATATTTCGGCAAGAAATTAACTTAGAATAACCTTTTTTAAAAATGTTCTTTTGGGAAAAATGCTTCTATTATAATAATATTTTGCCTGTATATAGCTCAGACCTCTGTTCAGAGGCCCAACTAGAATTTTTGAAATATCTAACTTAAAAGTGGGTTTATTCATATTTTACAACGACAACAGAGGGAGAAATTTTAAGAAAAAAACGCAAATAATTATTTCAATTTCAATTGGTGGTAACTCTGAAAATAATGTGAGTTTTCAAAAATTCTAGTTGAGCCTCTGTAGAGAGGTCTGAGCTATATACAGGCAAAATATTATTATATTAGAACCATTTTTCACAAAAGGAGAACATTTGGAAAAAAGATTATTCTAAGTTAATTTTTTGCCAAATTATTATATTTAAATAAATTTTTTTTGTCAAATTGTCCTTAAAACAATTTTATGCATGTATTCTAGTCTGATTGACACTAAATATCATGAAAATTATCCATTTATGTGCTTTTTTTAAAATCTCTTCTCCGAACGTAGTCGGATACCTTAAGGTATCCGACTATGTTCAGATCCGTGATTTTGCAAAAGCTTATAAATGGATAATAATTATGATATTTAGTGTCACTTAGATTAGAAAGTGCATATAAAATTGTTTTAAGAATAGTATTACAATAAAAATGATTTAAGTACAATATTTTAACAGAAAATGAATGACCCATTTTCAAAACATTTTCCTTTTGTGAAAAATGCTTCTTTTATAATAATATTTTGCCTTTATATAGCTCAGACCTCAGTACAGAGGCAACTAGAATCCATAATTTACAAGTGGGTTGATCCATGTTTCACGACAACAGAGGGGACAAATTTGAAGAAAGAAAACGCCGATAATTATTTCAATTCATTGTAACTCTTGAAATAATGTGAATTTTTCAAAAATCACAGTTCAGCCTCTGTACAGAGGTGTGAGCTATATACACAGGCAAAATATTATTGTAATAGAAACATTTTTCACAAAAGGAGAACATTTTTAAAAAAGGTTATTCTTAGTTATTTTTTTGTCGAAATATATTGTGCTTAAATAATTTTTTTTGGCACAATGTCCTTAAAACCATTTTATACATGTATTCTAATCTTATTGACACTAAATATCATGAAATTTATCCATTTATGCGCTTTTTTAAATTCACGGTTTCGAACCGTGTAAAATCCGGTACCTTAAAAACCCATGAAATTATCTTCTAACAAAAATTTGCTTACATGAAAGTGAACTGATTCAATTGATGATATTACATCTGAAAAGTATTAATAAATCTGAAAGAAATTGATACAAAGTAGTAATTGTATTACAAATATTACAAAGTACATACAAAGTAAACAAAATATACAAAGTACAATAATTGTATTACAAATTAATTTTATGTACATTTCAACACCTTATTTTTTAATCTAAAAATAAATTACCTCATCATCAATTTGTGTAACATCCTCTAAGTTTCTGCTGATGTATTATGTTATTGCCTCAATGATATTTCTACTTCAACTACCAATAGCATACAAGATTTTACAAAGTTGTCATTCTTTCTTGAAACCTTGGTTATTTTTTCATAAGCATACTCATTTTGATTTTATAATCAGCATTTCTGCTTGTATTATTTTGTTTGGGCTACTTTGAAGGATAGCAATTCAAAGTTTTAGAAATGCAAATCTAAAATACAGGGAAGCATTTATTCAGATAATTAAAAATAGGCATCTTTTTAGTTAATTTAAAACATTTATCCTAATATAGATAAATATGTTTTTGAAATTTATAACATTCCCAACATAAATATAGCTTAAAACTAGCAAAAATTAATATTAAAGTCTTAAATATTTTAATTTTTTTTCTCTTTATCAATCATAAAAATGAATTGACTTGTTTCCGGAACTAATAAATTTTCTTCTTTAGACACCTCACATGTATTTTCAGAATTTTTAATGAGAATTAAAAAAACTTACATAGAAATCAAAACACTTTTATTTCTTTGAAAAACTGCACAATACATTAATTAATCTTCATAACTGATTTCAGAATCTTCAGAGTTTATTTATCTACAGAACTTAATAATTCCCAAACAATCATACGATTCAAAGCTTGATCATCAGTTTATTTGCTAAAAATTAGTTTAAAACAAACCAGTTTGTCGAAACAAATATTTATATAATTATAAAGAGCAACAAAATGAATAAAAAATTATTTTAAAAATGATTATAAAGAAATGTGTTGTTCTTACTAATGCCACCTGTCTGACGTAGTCAGATCGTAGCCCATAAAATTCATCACAGCAAAGGTCTAGTTGTACACCTTCTTTAACCGTAGCTTAGAACACCATACAGATGATAGAATGTTTTGGCTCATTTACACCCCAATTTTTTAGGGAGAATACCCTGGAGATGTGTGTGTGATCAGGGGCTTCCCACTTCTCTTACTTTTGCGGCTCGAAGGCTATTTAGAGTATTATTACTGGCATTTGACGATATATATATATATATATATATTGGCAATTTTTTTCGTTACATTCTTATGGCTCCCTGTAAAGAAAGTACCTTAAAAAAATAGTAATTTTTATATAAAAAAGCAGAAAAATTAAAAATTTTTAAATTACAAAATTCTATAAATTTTTTAAAGTTGTTTTACAAAATTCCATTTCAGTTCTACTTGGAGCATTAGAAAAGGTAGAAAATGTATCAATCCGCAACAAATATAGTTTCGTCTTTTTTTAATAAAAAAAATAAAATTATATAATAAAATATAGAAAATCTATAGAAATATTTGTAAAAAATGTCATACGTTGTTTAATAATATATTTTAAGTTAACCACTAATTAAAAGCATTTTTTAAATCAAAATAAATGTGAATACAGTCGAAAGAGCAACGACATGAAATTCAAATTTGGTTGATAATCGGTTTTCGACGCCAACTAACGTCATTGATAATGTATAATATTGTTAAAACAACGCAGGCGAATCATTCGTTTTAACGTTATTAATCAATGTTGTTTTAAATATTTGTAATTTCGGAATTTAAATGGTCAAAATTTATTCTTTGGAACATTCCTTGTCTTTTAGTACCTTTGGTACGTTTCTGCGTTCAGCGGTTCGTAAGAAGATAGCCTCAGATAAATAGACGGATGGATAGATACGTTTGTTAACCTACGTATTTTAATAGTGTAGATTAACAAAACTTCTAATACGACTTCTTTTATTACGACTTGGAAGTAATGAACTGCATTAGATGTTAATTATATCTTGGCAATAGTATCCATGATATATTTTGAATAACTAATTGTAATAGCATATGGCAACCTAGGATTTTATAACTAGCGGTTGACAATTCTTTTTTATTTCTTATATATTAGGTTAACTGTAGCCTACACAAAAATCTCATCTTAAAGCAATTACAGCAAAAGTAAATAAAATTAATAGAAGGAAATACATATAAAAGCTCAACAAGTTCACATAAATAAAATGACATCCAAAAGTTAAGGTACAACCTATTGTTTGAGACTACTTTACAAATAAAATAACATAGACACAAGATATTTGGAGAAAAGTGTAGTGTTTCGTTCAATGTGTGACAGAAAAATGTATAAGTTTAACAAAAACATAATTTATAACAAAAGTTCATTTTTGGAGAAAACAGCCTATCATAGTTTTATGTGAAAAATGTTGTGAAAACACATTGCAATGCTGGATTCTGTTGAGGAATGTGACCATCTTTAATAGCATTGGATCGGAGGCATAGACATTCCATGCGGTCAATTAAATTGTCAAAAATTTAAATCGGAAGTAATGACACGGAGAAACCGTTTTTCCAGTTCACGTGACGACTTTAGAGATGGACCTAAGGCAGCAAGAAGCCCATCAAGTTAGCCCCAAATATTTTCTATAGTAGTCAGGTGTGAAGGTCAAATTTGCTATTCAGTTCCCTTCAAACTATATGTTCTTCAAAATTGCACAAAACAATCCGATGGAATCGGGCCTTATCATTCATCAGAATAAAAAAGTAGCAGCAGTAGAAGAGTGTACATATCGATCCAGAATGTTATTCCGATATCTCACACGAGTTCCTCCATGAGGAACATGCAGATCTGTATGACAACCGAACTCTCTGCTCAAACCCTGGTTCTGTAACAGAGTTTCTCGACAATTTTGGAACAATCCTCAATCTGTGTTTCCAGATCAGTAGACGCCTTGAATCACTTTTTAGTGGGAGCTTAGGAAAGAAAAGTCTACCAAGAAAAGAGAAGTCGATATCTGTCTGGTCCAGAAAACGCGATCTCTTGCACAAAATGAACTCTTTCCTCGATTCAAGGGGACACATACAATTCGTCCTCTTGCCTTGAAAGCTGCTGTGTGAAGTCGTCTTCGTATCGTTTGGAGATTCTTGCTCAAGATGTGACAAAATAATGATATGCTTCTCCTCCTTCGGGCCAAAAAGCTAGGAAACAGTTTGCTGCAGTTAAACCTTACGAAACGTCCTCTAAACATAGAATCTTGAGATTTAAACTCATCCCTCAGAACACCCTCCTGCCGTCATAATGAATTAAGCAAACGGCTTCTCGAAGACCTTGCCAAACTCTCCTTGAAATTGTGAGTAAAATAACTAACAACTATTAAAAATTAGCAATCACAATCCAAACATTTCTACAAAGATGCGAAAAGAGTTTGGTTTTTAAACACTTTCTCCCTTTTAAATCAGTGTCCATTTCTTTAAAATAAAAGTTTTCGTTTTTTCTCTAAGTTTCCTTAAGGTTCCTTTGATTTGATTTTAGTTTTCGCCGCACTCCCGTTTTATGCGACGAGGGCTTAACCTCAGCACATTTCCAGCGTATCCTACAAAAGGATTTAACCCCTTCGTATGGCGTATCTTAATTTAACTTGAACCTAGGATTCAACAACAACGGTTCGTGACCATGACCACTCGGCTATCGAAAATATTCACATAGAAATCCAATTGGTTGTGAAAATACAGTAAGTAATGAGAGACATTAATTTAAAAGACATTAAATAAAGTAATTTGTTCGGGTGGAATCTTGCAACTCAATTTTGAAGCTTATGTCTTCAACAAATTAAGCTGAAATTTTGTATACACGTTTAGTTCGATTGAAAATGCGTAATTTGACGAATTATATTCCGATATCGACCTAGTTACTGTAACGATCTTGTTCAGGTGTTAAGGCGATCATTTATCCAATAATACATGCGGCGACCAGGAACATAGCTCAGATGGTAGAGTGCTCGCTTAGCATGCGAGAAGTACGGGGATCGATACCCCGCACCTTTAACTATTATTTTTTCATGTAAAGTATTTTTGAAATTCATTTGATTTGTACAACGAAATAATTTACAATACTTCCACTCTGTATACGTACAAAGTATGTTATATTTTACAAGCTTTTATTTAACTTGCAATGTAAAATATTCGGATGGAATCTTGCAACTCGATTTTTAAGATGATGTCTTCAACCGATTCAGCTGAAATTTTGTATACACGTTTAGTTTGTATGACAATGCATGATTTGACAATTGATATTCCGATATAAACCTAGTTACTGTAATGGTCTTGTTCAGCTGTTAAGGCGAGCATGTTTACAACAAACAGGTGGCGACTGGGAGCATAACTCGGATGGTAGAGCACTCGCTTAGGATACGACAGGTACGGGGATCGATACCCCACGCCTCCAATTATTATTTTTTGGAATGAAACATTATTAAATTCGTTTGATTTGTACAACGAGATATTTTGCAATACTTTCACTCTGTATACGTAAGAAGTATGTTATATTTTACAAGCTTTTATTTCACTTGCAATGTAAATTGTTCCGGTTTAATTTTGCAACTCAATTTTGAAGCTGATATCTTCAACCAATTGAAATGTAATTTCTATACACTTTTAATTTGGATGGGAATGCACACACACATGCTTTGAACCTTTATATTCCGATGTCGCATTTAGTTAAGAAGATTAGCTGCATGGACTGGCGTTGCAGTGGCTTTCTCTACTTTTATAAATTTTCCCTTTCCTTCGCAAAATCAGCATTTCTAATACTTTTTTCAAAATGACATCCACCTCCTCCCCCTTCTCCACTTAGCCCAGCATTGTTCGGCTTTTACCGAGTGCATAACTTGGAATTTTCTGTTTCGAAATTTTTTTCGCTTCTTTTATTTGTCAGACAGATTTATTTCCCCCCCGGCGTTGCACGAACATTTTAAATGCATAACATATTGTCATGGAAATTCCCATTCTCCTCTCGCTATCAGAGCTCTCGAGTAAGGGAACATTCACCGATTCTTAAGCAGCTTAACACGTGCAGTTATATAGTGGCACAAAAATAATAAATAATTGCACAAAAAAATTCACAAAAACGTTTTCGACATTTTTTTTTAAATCACTAACTGTAAAATATCAAAGTATGAGTTTTTTAAAAATCATTTTTATATAAACGCATCGATATTCATTCATTTTTGAAAAATAATAAAATATGTAAATTAACTATTTTGTAAAAAAAAATACCGTATTTTGACGAATTAAATTATCTTTCCAATTACAAACTTTCTGGAGAAGTTATTAAATGCGCGAAAAAATTTTGAATATTTTTTATAAAAATTCCTAAGCACTAAGCAATGCTGTTGTTTTGAACCCGCGTACAAAAGTTACTAATCTAGCGCTCTATGCGAAGTTTTTGACTTTTTATTTTTTAAATAACTGGTTCTAAAAGAGAAAAGCATGAATTTTATTATTGTAGAATATCATTTCATTAACGTGAAAGACGATTCAATCGTAACGATTTAGAAATCATTTTCATAAAAACGTATCGATTTTCACTGATTTTAGAAAATATCATTACTTTGTAAAATAAATTATACCGTATCGTGGCGAAGTAAATGATCTTTCCGATTCTGTAATTATTTTTTGTCTGAGTCTGATAAAAAAATTAGATCTTGTTTCAAAAACGACTGGGATAAAAAAAAAAGTTCGGAAAATTGGAACTTCACCACATGGAGGGAAAAATGGCAATAATTATGCGTTTGAAGATTTTTAATTAAGGGGTGTTGGAAACCTCTCTCTCTCTATACTGACAATGTTAAATTGGCTGTTTTCGATGTACCTTTTCTCAAAATCTGTTTTATGTACATGCTTGAAATTTTTCATACTATTAATGTACAACTCTCTCCTTATACTAAAATGAGCTTTTAGCTAATTTTAAATTTTTTAATAAATTATGAAATATTTTATCAAACATTGCGAAATTTGACCCATTTTTTACTTAAAAAATTTGTAAAAATAAAATTTTTGAGTTTTTTACAAAAAGCTCATTTTAGTATATATTAGACATCATTATAAATAATTCATAAAAAATTTCCATACCTGTGAACAGTAGTTTCTCAGAAAAGGTACATCGCACATTAACATTTACATTTTGAGATAAATTAATTTTAATGTATACAGTGAGACTTCTAATTGGTTAGGAAATAAAAAAATAAAAGGCTCAATTCAAAATAAAAGATACATGTTTTGGTTTATATCAGTCATTACACTTTTAAGCAAAAACAAAGTAATTTGTTTACAATTTTCGCCATTAAAATGGGCGTGGCCCAAATTCAACGATAATTTAAAAATACGTTTTTTAAGGGCTTCTAAATACCCTAGAGGTTAAAGTAAGGTATTTTTAAAAAGGTTAAAATCTATACAATTTGAAAATGTAAAAATCTCAAATTGTCAAAAAAATAAGATTTTAGCTTTCCAACACCCCTGAATATATTTTTAGCTAATTAAACTTTCGGAATATAAATGGTCAAAACTAATTTCTCGGATTCTTTTTTCCCAATCTTTTGGTACCTACGGCGAATTTCTGCGTCGTCCGGTTCGTGAGAACACACACCCAGCCGTATAGTCGCATACGCTTGTTTAACTTCGAATTTTAATGGTGTAGATACTAATTAAAGTAATTTTTTGGGTGGAATTTTACAACTCAGTTTTGAATCCGATGTCTTCAACCGATTGATTTGAAATTTTTTATACACGTTTAGTTCGGATTACAATGCCTGTTTTGAGGATTTATTTTCCGATGTAACGTCCCAAGCATCTAAGTGATGACACTTATTTGGTCTTTTGTAGGTTTATTTCTCAAACTCACAGGACAGTTTCTCACACATACAAAAATATGTACAATATTTACATTTTTGTAGAAATCATTAGCGATCCGATTATTGACATTTTTAGAGAGGTCATTCCTTACGCTCGCTGATGGAGCCAAATACAGTTTCTCGTCGAGAGGTAAAAGCCAACTGCAGATGTCCATACTGCGCTCACGGGTGGAGCTCATAGAATGCAACTGTTCTTTTCGATAAGTGGAGGCCGACCACTTATGGCTTTGTACTCGCGCACTCGCAGTCCTTCCGATCAGTCCGCGTTGCCGCATCGAGTTTTGGAAGTGATCTCGAGTTCGCTACACCGATATCACAATTAGTTAAAAAGATATTAATTGAAAACCTTTAAACCCCTGTTATCTTTTTATTCTGCCGAGCAGCTTATGGGATTAAGCTTAAAGAAGTTCCAATTCTTCGACCTTTTTTCAAAAACCATCTTATTCTTTTTATAAAACTGAGACGAAAAATAATTACCTAATCGGAAAAAATATTTATTTCACTACGATACAGCATAATTTTTTTTAAAAAATAATAATAATTTCTATTTTTTAGAATTTTTTCTAAAATGACTCAAAATCGATGCGTTTTCTTGAACATGATTTCAAAATTGTTCCGTATGAATTTTTCTTTTTTCCTGTTATTTAATCGATATTCTGCACTAAGAAAGTTCAGGCTTTTTTCTTTTAAAATCAGTCATTTTAAAAATGAAATAACTAAATTTTTTTTCACGATTTTACAAAAAAAATTTAAATTTTTAATAAAACATTTAAAAACTTCTTCATTTTTAAATATAATCACACAAAAATATTTTTTCTTTTATAAATAGTATTATCCAAATTCTGCACAAAAACAGAAAAAATTTACGGATTTAAAGAAAAAAATTGTATTTTTCGTTTTTAATATAGTATTATAGTAAAAGAAAAAAAAGTGTTTTAATATTTTAATTAATTTTGCTTTGTCCAATGTTGTTTCGGTATAGCAGTGTTCATCCCATCCTTCCAATTATTCTCTTGTTGCGGCCCGAGTGAAATATCTATCATATATATGTGACCTGGTGGGAAAAAAGGTTGAGTACCTCTTAGCTGGAATGTTCAAAATTAACCCGCAAACGACCGTGCAACATTGGTACTTTAATGTGATTAACAGACTGAGAAACCTCTGTCCAGCTATAACTAAAAAGTAAAAAATAAATTAAAAGTAAAAAAATATTTTTTAAAAAAAACAAGCTTTTATTTAAATGCTCCAAAAAGATTAAAAAATAAACTTTTCTTTTAACTCTTTTTTGCTATCATCTTGTGAAGTCGTTACAGAATTTATGATATAAAAGCTTTTCGCGAGATTAACCTGTTTAGATAAACAAGCAAATTAAAAACTTGACGTGATTGATTTTAATTTTTATAATTTTCAAACTAAGTAAATACGAGTACTTGAATCTCGCGACAAGCTTTTTTTTATCATAAATTGTGTAACTACTTTATAAGATGATAGCAAAAAAAGTTTTAAAAGAAAAGTTTATTTTATTCTTTTTAGAGCTTTTAAATAAAAGCTTTTTTTAAAAAAGTATTTTTTACTTTTAATTTATTGCTAACATAATAACAGATCGGTGGCGTATTAATACCAATCTGCTGCTTACCCAACCCTCAGCTCTAAGAGGTCTCAGTACCACCCTGTAGCCTCTTCCGCGTGGGATACTATTTGGGCAGCAGAAAGGACCCTTGCGGGGAGGGATATGCTGCGGAGGAGTTGCATGCGTTGCCGGTGATGGTTTCGAGGAACGCTCTGCCAAAAGCGTCGTAGAGGTTGAGGGCCTTGGTTGCGGATGGCTAGGTGGCGGAGATTCACTCATATCGAGAAATCCTTCTTGGCTTCGGCCTTGGACCGTGCCCGGCAGCACGTTATGGGTGAATCTCCGTTGTCTAACTTTGAAGAATCCTCAGGCCTTTTCATTTGGCACGTTAGAGAAGTGAGGGAATTTGTGGTCTGGCGGGGGCTGCGATGGAACTGCAAGTAATTCGTGTTATTTCCAAAATGGAGACAACTATAATGAAAATCGTTTTGTCTCCTACGGAGAAAAATGGTGCCTCCTCTTTGGCTCCAATGGCAGCGGACTTTTCTTGGGTTGACCGGGTTGAAAACTCGATCCCATCATTGTGAGCCCTGGGTTTTTCTGGGAGGCCAGAATCCGTCAAATTCCTCCCCTAGTGAAGCAACAAATGTTCTTGAACCAAATAAAACTTTCACCCAATGCACAGCAACAAGAATTTAGCGATTCCGCTAGATTCTTTATAATTGAAACAGCAAATACTTTTTCTACCGTATTACCTTTTCTAATCCAGAAAGCGATCACGAGTAGTATAGGCAGGTTAAGACGATCCGTAAGAGGTGCTCCGGGGAAATGTTCTTCGATGGGACATTAGCGAAACAGTCTGCTAACCTTATGAATCTCTGTAAAATAGCCCACTTTGACATCACTGTCATTCCGCACAACAGTTAAAACTTTTCACGAGGAGTCATCTCTGCTGCGGATTTGTTGAATGTGTCAGCAGAATAAATAATGGGGAATATGCAGAATCAAAAGGTCTGTGGTGTTAGACGAATTACGATTCGGCGGGATGGACAGGTGCTTAACACTAAGCACCCTATTCTGACCTTTCCTACGCCAGCCGTGTTCTAAGAACTCGACTTGATGATTTCAAATCCATCATTTCCACGTACTAGTTTGCATGCGTTGCTCTTCAGGACACATTTCTGAAGAGAACAATGACAATGCGAGTGCGTGGTCATAATTGTGTACGACGGGATGTAGATAGCGATGCATCTTCAGCCGGAGGGGTATGTCTCACCACTTCTCATTTCTATCCCAGTAATAACATCCCACTGCACACATCATTACAGGCTGTGGCTGTACGGATTCATATGCATTCTTTAGTCACAGTCTGCTGTGTTTATTTACCACCGAAGGCTGTTGTGCCAAAAGTGGATTTGAATTAATTAGTCAGTCAATTGCCAACTCCATTTATTTTGCTCGGTGACTTTAACGGACACGGCCCTCTATGGGGCATGATGATACAAATTCTTGCGGGCGACAGATTGAACAGTTGATCTCAGATCACTGTCTCTGTCTACGACGAGGAAATGTTTTTCCATGAGCCCAAAAGGTCATTTCACTCCCTCAATCTAGTCATCTGTTCTCCAACTCTGCTACCGATGTAAAATTTTGAGTTTGATAAAGATCTACACAACAGTGATAATTTCCCACTCCATGTTAATGGTGCGGGGATACGATTTCATCCTTCCACTTATCATTTCCTTCGCTCAGATTGGGATAAATTCACATGGTCACCGCCCCAATGCTTCTGAACAGGGCAGTTGATGATCCCGTTTAAAACCTCACTGCAGCTATTAGGCATGCTGCCGATGCAGCAATTCCCAAAACATCAAATTCTACTCTGAAGCTGTGGAGACCATGGTGGAACACTTCCTGCCAACAAGCAAAAAAAAAAGAGCAAAGGAAGGCGTGGGGTATTTTCAGGAAATACCTCACCACTGAAAATCTCATAGCGTTTAAACGTGCAAAAGTGTTAGATTGTAGAATACGACGTCAAATTCAGAGATAATCTTAGATCAAGTATGTGTGTGTTTTCAATCACATCATAAACTACAAGTCAAAAGTTGTGGAGAAAGGTTAAAGCAGCGAATAGCCTCTCTCAGGAATTTACAATTCCGATATTAGAAAAATCGTCTGCTATTTTCTCGTCACCAGTTGATGTAGCCAACCTGATTGGCGAAACATTTGCTAGTTTGTCCAGCTCCGATTCATAGAGCCCTACATTTCAGGCGACTAAGAATCGATTAGAGCGGACACCTATCAACTTCATGTGTCGTCAACCTTTACCATACAACTGTGACTTCGACATGTGGTAATGCAAGAGGGCATTGACATCAGCCCACAATACTAGCCCAGGTCCTGATAGAATATCCTATGAATTGCTTCGCCATTTAAACGAGGATTCCTTAGTAAGTCTCCTTTACCTATTCAACCGAATATGGAGGGAGCAGGTGTATCCTACTTAATGGCAGGAAGCCATAGTGATTCCCATCCTAAAACCTGGAAAAGATCCAAAGAACCCTCTCAGCTATCGACCCATAACCCATAGCAGTCACAAGCTGCTTTGGACATTGGAACGTATGGTCAATGCCTGTCTCGCTTATCAGCTAGAAAAGAACCGATGCATTCCTTTGTTTCAGAGGGGCTTCCGCAAAGGAAGGTCCACTCTCGACAATATCATAATGCTAGAAAGCACAAAATTCGAAATGCTTTTGTCCGGAGGTATCATCTCGTTTCTATTTTCTTCAAAATCGAGAAGGCATATGATCGTATTTGACGCTATGGGATACTTCGAAATCTTTTTAATTTTGACTTAAAATGCCATTTACTAATATTTATAAAAAAAAATTGTAACTCACCACACTTATAGAGTGAGACTGGAGGGCACTTTCTACTCCTTTTATTCAAACTGAGGGAGTCCCTCGGGGGAGTATTTTGAGTGTCACCTGTTTTATATGTGTCTCTCTCTCATATCTCACACATTTTAAATATTTTTCACCCTCTATACAAGCCAAGCGTTATTATACGTGGACGATCTGCGGATTAGTTGTGAAGGCTCGGACGCGCATGATTGAACAATCTTGTTAAATGGTGAGACACCAACGGTCATAGTATTTCCGCCAACAAGAGTTGTTGCATGCCCTTTTGCCGCAAACGGGGTCTTTATCCCGACCCCAAAATACGCATTCGTGATGTACGAATTCCCGTAATCCCCGACGTACGATTATTCGGAATAACTTTAGACCACCGACTCACTTTGCTTCCACATATTTTACATTTGAGGAAGCAGTGTGAAAGGTCTCTCAACCTCTTAAAGGTGTTGTCTAACACCTCCTGGGGCGGATCGAACATCACTGCTCCGAGTGTATCAATCTATCGTACTGTCCCGTAGGGATTACGGTTGTGCTATTTACGGATCTGCATGCTACTCTGCGCTGAAAAAACTGGACCCTGTACACCATATGGCACTGAGAATCTTCTCTGGTGCGTTTCGCACATCGCCAGTGCAGAGTCACTACGTTGATTTCAACCAGCTTTCTCTGGATCTTCGATGCAGGAAGCTTTCTCTTGCCTAATACTTTAAGATCTTGTTCATGCCTCACATCCTCTGAAAAGTATCAGCCTTAACACCAGCGTGAAGAGATTTTATGATGTCCGGTCGTCTAAATCCGGCCATTCATGGATAGGATGAAGCGACTCATAACCGAACTCAACCAATTTAATGTGGATATCCAGCAAAGGAACCTTTTACTATTCCAACCTTGGAATACACCACGGTTCCATTATATCAACCCTTTTGCCAGTTACAGTAAGTCCACTCCAACACCTATCGTCTTTCAACAAGTCTTTGCTTACCATCGCACAGTCAGTATAATGGGCCATCGACACAGAAGGTTCGAAACATGCAGGTGACGCGCGTTGGTTGATTGATTGATTGATTGAAGGTAAAATGCATGGTTATCGGCTCGATACTTCTTGCAGTGTTTTCACTATCGAAGCTGTCACCATTTACCGTGCACTTCAATTAATCGATTCCAATATGCCTCGAAAATATTGCATTTATACTGACAGCATTAGATTATTAGAAACGCTTGAAAACTACATCGATCGATGTCATCCAGTGGTTTATAATGTACTCGACATTACGAGTCGACTGTACAGCAAGGGTTTCGATATAGCATTTTGCTGGCTGCCGAGCCACGTTGGGAACGAGTAGGCGGACAACGCGGCACGGTCGGTGACGACCTATCAGCGGCTAACAGTTCCACTATCGAAAATGAAGCGCATCATCCTGCATCATATTTTTACGACCTGACAGAAATCATGGAGTCTGGAGTTGGATAACAAACTGCACTCTGTGAAACCTGTCATAGGAGCATGGCCTGTGATGCCAATACAAAGGTCCGAAGTCAAACTGACTCACCTTCGCATTGGTCATACTCGCTTCACTCATAGGCATTTGTTGTTGGGGAAAGATGCTCCTCAATGTCTTTCATGCAATGTCTCATATTCTGTTTGATACATTTTAGTAGATTGTCCCGTATTTAACCATTATCCCGTCACCTTTTTTAATCATCTCAACTAACCTTATCTGACTTGGTGGGAGAAACCACCTCACCCAAATTTTTTTTTCATAAAAAATTGACTTTTTATATTTAATTTAGCTAATTATTTTAAACAGCTTTAACTTTATTTTTTATACGTGTGCATGCAGACATGCACATATAAAAATATATCTATGCATATATTTTATTTTTCAGTGCATATTTTTAAGATTTCTTTAACAAACGTGTGGTGCAGTCTAGCCAAAATTGGCTCTTGCGACATTAAACACTGCACTCACTCACTAGAAGATTCGCAAGCGTTGATATTTATTTATGTCTGCATTTAAGGCATTGGTTGGACTAATATTTATTATGTGAACTGTGTTCAAAAGTGGGAAAGGTAATATTCAGTAATAAACCATTTTTTAGTGCATTTTAAATCTTAGCGGCAAAAATGCTTTATAAAGGGTTTGCTTTTGTTTTATCAAATATTATCGTCTTTGCAAGTAAAAGACTTGATGCATAAACAAGAATTTGATTATGAAGACGCTTAAGATAATTCTTACAAATAAATAATAGAGATGTTCACAAAGAATTATTTTAAATGCTTCAATAAAACAACTCAATTTTGCGATAAATTTTCTGTTAAGTTATGTAACTATCAAATCCAAATTAATCGTACCAAAAGCGGCAGCCCCTTCATTTTTTGAATTAGATGAGTCTTTCTTTTCTAAGCACAGGGACGTAAAGTGGCAGATAATTCGCATTTTAAACACAGAATAATCATGAAAAAAGAAATAAGTAAAATGAAATGCCGTATCATTGTCGGTCCCGGGCTAATGTGTCAATAGCGTGCCATCACTGCATAAAGCCTTGTCATAACGAATTTGTTTTGGCATCTCTTTGGATAATACTTACGCCAGTTCCCTTTTCACAATTTTAAGCCCCTCCCATTTCGTAGAAAGTGTCTCACACAATTCCTTTTCATTCAATTGTGAGACAGTCCCAGATATCGAAATTTTTTTTACCTAACTCCTACCTTCGAAGGAATTTCGGTACGAAAATGGCTTTTCGGAAATTTCATACTATCATGATAATTCATGTAACTCCTTTTTAAATTCAATTTTCCGTCCACAATGTTTCCAATAAGACCGCTATTAGGGTGTCTTCACTTTGACTCTTCACTTAGGAATCATTCTGTTGGGTTATAAAAGAGAAAATAATAGATTAGAATTTCAGCTCAATTGATCAGTGGCATAAATGTACAATTTATATTTGTTGACAGATGTTCGATCATTAAAGAATATTATTTAAGACACTCGTTAGGTTACCTTTATTATTATTATTATTAATATTATCAACAAGGATAATTGAGAGACGCACTTTTCTTTTGGTTCACAAAAAATATCACGCTATGCCAACAGCAGCAGCAACAACAACAACAAAAAATATGTTAAATACTAAGCAAATTTAGGAATAAATTTAGTTTGAAAATTAAAGGAATGCGCAAATATTTAGACAACTTAGTCTACATTTTTAAGGAAAACATGTAATTCCTTACAATAGTTCAAAAGAATGCGAGTCAAGATCTCAGACACTCGGCAGTGGCTGTTAAGTTTTACCGCGTAGATCAGAAGACTGAGAACAAGTAGTTTTTCCCATTATGTTCCAATTCAAATATGGTAGCTAAATGCTCATGGTCATGAATTTGTAGCCAGCGCGTCGTGAACCCCCGGCCGTGTAAAGGTTTTTTTTTAATTTGTTGAGTATTACCATTGGGGTGGAGGGTAGGTTGTAGGTTCGAACAAGGTTCCAAATTACGTCGTGTTACTTGAGTGTGATTTTAAAGTGGGCAAATGTCGCTTTCTATCACTCACACACATGATCACATTATTTCCTTTGATGACTTACGTTCTCTGAAAATGGAAACACAATACAATGAAATGCTATTGTATTGGCTTATTTTATAGCTACCGCAGACTTAGTAAACAATGCCGAAGAAACACCCGGTCTTGTTTTCCTACCCATCCCTTCTAGGAATTCACCGTCCCAACCCATATTTAATAAGACATCTGGGACAAAGTCCAGAACATTAGTCTGGACATTAACGTAGATGATATATTAACGAAAGTTACCTTACTGTCCTTTGAAATAGTCACCCTCCATAACTATGCACTACTGAGATCTGCTATACATGTCCTGGAAGCTTTATAAGAAGTTTTCTCTTGGGACGGAGTTCAAAAACCTCGTCACGTTTCGTTGGATGTTAGGAATATCGTCAAATCTTTTTCCCTTCATAGTGAGTTTGAGTCTTGGGAATAGGAAAAAGTCCGGATTGAGATCTAGCGAGCCTAGATGTTCAATTTGCACCACCCCTATTTTGCCATGATATTGGCTGACGATATTGGCTGTGTGAGGGCGAGCATTGTCGTGAACAAAAAACCATGAACCTTGTTATGCGTACTGGAGTCGTACCCTACGCATCCCTCCCCACATTTTTCTCATCCCTTAATAATGAGTAACGATTTGTCATACGGAATCACGGTTAATCTGCAGTTCATCAGTTATCATCACTAGTTAATCGGCGATCTTTTGCTATTCATTTCCTCTCTTTCTCAATGTTTTCACCACTGACGGAGGCCACCGGTCTTCAGCTACGAGTGTTGTCAAAAACACTTTCCCGGCCTTCACGAAAATAGGCAAACCACTAGTACACACTTTTCATACAAAGTGCTTGATCTTCATGAACACGAAGCATCATCGCATAAGATTCTTTCCGTGTCTTGCCAAGCTTAAAACAAAATTTTAAATTGATCTTTTGTTCCTTCATTTTCTAGTTCTCAGTTAAGAACCAACCCACTGAACAAGCACTTTGTAAAACAAGTTCTACATGAAACACAATCGACACTCAACTGAACAACGGTAGGGGGAAATGGTCAACATCTGCCCCTACAGATGTGCAGCGTTTTGTTCCGCCAGTGTTGCCAGATCGGCTGTTCTGACTTCATTCACCGAATTTTATTGTCAGAGGATGTATATAAGATATGCTATTTGTTCCTTCATCTTCATAAAAAAGAAACTTCCTATGAATTTTCAAATCATGGAGACTGAAGAGAGTCTATTTTTTGTATAGCTGACTTTAAATCAGAAAAGACTTTTCAAAAGTTAAAAGTAAAATTAAAAGTAAAGAAAAAACTTTTTAAAAAACAAGCTTTTATTTAAATGCTCTAAAAAGAACAAAATAAACTTTTCTTTTAAAACTTTTTTTGCTATCATCTTATAAAGTCGTTACACAATTTATGATATAAAAGCTCGTCGCGAGATTCAAGTACTCGTATTTACTTAGTTTGAAAATTTTCAAAATTAAAATCAATCAGATCAAGTTATTTAATGTGCTGATTTATCTACACAGGTAAATCTCGCGAGAAGCTTTTATATCATAAATTCTCTATCGACTTTATAAGATGACAGCAAACAAAGTTTTAAAAGAAAAGTTTATTTTATTCTTTTTAGAGCATTTAAATAAAAGCTTGTTTTTTAAAAGTTTTTTTTTTTTACTTTAAATTTATTTTTTACTTTTTAGTTATAGCTGGACAGAGGTTTCTCAGTCTGTTAATCTCATTCAACGTATCATTGTTGTACGGTCAATTGCCGGTTAATTTTTAACAGTCCAGCGAAGAGGTAATCAAACTTTTTTCCCACCAGACTACATATATATTAGAGATATTTACTCGGGCCGCAGCAAGAGGATAAAAAGGAGGGGGGTAAACACTGTTATACCGATACAACATTGGATTAAGCAAAATTAATTAAAATAATAAAACTCTTTTCTTTTTCTTTTTTTTCTCTTGCTTTTACTATAATACTATATTAAAAACGAAAAATAATTTTTTTTTCAATTTTTGTGCAGAATTTGGATAATACTATTCAACAACGAAAAAATATTTTCGTGCGATTATATTTAAAATTGAAGTTTTTAAATGCTTTATTAAAAATTTAAGTATTTTTTGTAAAATCGCAATAGAAAAATTTTAGTTATTTTATTTTTAAAATGAATGTTTCTAAAAGAAAAAAGCCTGAACTTTCTTAGTGCAGAAAATCGATTTAATAACAGGAAAAAAGGAAAAATCATACGCAACGATTTTGAAATCATTTTCATGAAAACGTATCGATTTTGACTCATTTTAGAAAAAAATTGTAAAAAATAGAAACTATGATTATTTTGTTTAAAAAATTATACCGTATCGTAGCGAAATAAATGTTTTTCTGATTAGGTTATTATTTTTCGTCTCAGTTTGATAGAAAGACTAAGATGGTTTTTGAAAACAGGTCGAAAAATAGAAACTTCTTTAAGTTTAATCCGATAAGCTTCTCGACAGAATAAAAAGCTAAGAGAGAGGTAAAAGGTTTTCAATTAATATATTTTTAACTAATTGTGATATCGGAAAATAAATCATCAAAACAGGCATTGTCATCCAAACTAAACGTGTATACAAGATTTCAAATCAATGGATTGAAGACATCGGCTTCAAAATTGAGTTGCAAAATTCCACACGAAAAAATTACTTTAATTAATATCTACACCATTAAAATTCGAAGTTAAACAAACGTATGTGACTATAAGGCTGGGTGCATCTTCTTACGAACCGCACGACGCAGAAACTCGCCGTAGGTACCAAAAGATTCGGAATGATCCGAGGAATTAGTTTTGACCATATATACCGAAAGTTTAATTAGCTAAAAAGATATTAATTAAAAATCTTAAAACGCGTAATTATTTCCATTTTTCCCGCCAGACGGCGAAGTTCCAATTTTCCGACCTTTTTTTTTTATCCCAGACGTTTTTAAAACACGAGCTAATTTTTTTTATTAGACTCAGACAAAAAATAATGACGGAATCGGAAAGATCATTTACTTCGCCACGATACGGTATAATTTACTTTACAAAATAATGATGTTTTCTAAAATCAGTCAAAATTGATACGTTTTTATGAAAATGATTTTTAAATTGTTCCGATTGAATCTTCTTTCATGTTAATGAAGTGATACTTTACACTAATAACATTCATGCTTTTCTCTTTTAGAACCAGTTGTTTAAAAAATAAAATGTCAAAAACATTTTTTTTATGATTTTTCAAAAAATACTCAAAATTTTATCTAAACACTTAATAATTTCTTTATAAAAATAATATCATGAAACTTTTTTCCGGGTGTAGAACAATATTATCTGTAATCTGTACAAAGATAGAAAAAAATTGCTTAAAAACTACGGCTTGAAAAATTTCTTTTCTTGTTTTTCTCCCTTTTTGCGAGAAATATTTAAGCATTATTTTTGTTACTTTTTTTGTTAAAAAATTACCGTTTTTTGCCATCGATATATGAAGTTTGAAGGCATTAACTTAAAAATGAAGCCCGAAAAAAAAATTAAAGCAAATAACGAAATGCGAAATTTTGAATCTCTTCTTATTTCAACGGTCTTTCATTTCTTTTTTTTTTTCAGAAGATTTCGTGAATCGGTTGCTTAAATCGTAACTTTTGTACCCGGGTTCAAAACAACACCATTGTTTAGTTTTTATGATCTTTCATAAAAAATACTCAAAATTTTTTCGCGCATTTAATTACTTCGCCAGAAATTTTGTAACTGGAAAGATATTTTATTTCGTCACAATACAGGATTTTTTTTTTACAAAAAAAATATATTTTAAATATTTTATGATTTTTCTAAAATGAATGAATATCGATGCGTTTATATAAAAATGAATTTTAAAAAAGTCATACTGTGATATTTTATAATTAGCGATTTAAAAAGTAAAATGTCGAAAACTTCTTTTGCGAATTTTTTTTTTGTGCAATAATTTATTACTTTTGTTCCACTAGATAGCTGCACGTGTCAAGCTGCTTAGGAATCGGTGAACGTTGTAGCGGATTTTGTTCCGGCACCATTTGATTACGTCGGAGACCAGAAGCGAATGGTGTTGCTGCCTGAAGGAAGAAGGGCTTCCTATGTATAAAAAATATACATATATTTTTTTTTTGTATGAGTAGCATGATTATGTAATACTGTGCATTTTATTCATTGCATTTCCGGTGCGTTTTTTAGAATTACGTAAGCTACTGGTAGAAAGGTTTCATAAAAATATACAAGAGCATTTCACAAGAAATAATTCTTTTTGCAAAAAAAAAATATATATATAATTAAATATTTATTTTAAGTTATTTTGTATGTAAAATAGAAGTTTTTGTTGCTTTTGATACTCTGCAATTTGTTGTTTTTTTATGAATATTAGTTTACCAAATACGTATTGGAGTTTTGCTATTAATGATTACCAATTTTGAATTTTACTATTTTATTATTATTTTCTTAAGAAAAAGTGTATAAGGTAAACTGCATTCATTTTAACTGTCAGGTTTGAGATATTTTTTTATTGTTAAAACTTTTTGGCTAAAAATGGCTTACTAAGGAAAAGGTCGAATAGCAGAACTAAGATGTATTACAAAACAATTAGGTGAAAAAGTAACTGACGATCTAAAAATTATAGACCTTAGAAATCTTATTATAAATAGCCCAAATTATGAGGAAGAATTTGTTAGGGAAATGTTAAATATGATAATTGAGAAAAAGTTAAAAACTATATATAGCACGTCGCGTGTCAGCAAATATTTTGATTTAAATGAAAGATATCTTTTAAGCACTAATGAATTAGAAACACTTCTTAAATTAAAGAAATACAACTCTAAAACTATAAATAAAGTAAAAGGTAAATCCGAAAGCGTTTCACTTGATCCCTGTATTATTAAAAGTGAGGAGAATGAGGTTGAGATTCCTGTCCTTAAGAATACAGAAGCCTCATTAGATATAGGTTATGAAAAATATGCTGCACCAGAGATGTTTACAGGTGAGCATGCCTCGATCAAACATATTCTGCATGATGGTATGAAGTGCCTGCGTCCCGCAGAACTGGAGATTGAGTGTGGGTTTGGACACGTGGTCTCAAAGCCAGTTGTTAGTCCGGGACATTTAGATGGGAAAAAATATTTTTTGGAGGATCAAACAATTGAACTCCTGGAACCGGATTTAGAACAGAATGGTCTACCAAGACCGGAAATAGGGAATGAAACTCAGAATCGCAGACAACGAAGAAAAGAAGCAGAAAAGAGCACACGCCTAGGAAATGAGGATGATCAATTTAGATTGAGAGAATATGTAGCTGAAAATGGGGAGGATCTTGTGCCTTCGTTTACAGGGGAGGGTATGGACAAAAGGAATGTCGTTATACTTAGGGATTGTGAGGTTATGGAAACACACCTGAGGAATTTTGTTAAACTTAGTAATTGTGAGGTTATGGAAGGACAGCTGAGGAATGAGGAATATCAGCCCCCTTGATTCAGGGGATAGAGAATAACGCGAATGATGATGCAAGTGATCAGGAAAAATCAACCATGCAATTAGTTCCTGTAAGACATGAGTTATATAATGATACAATAGGACCTGAAGGAAGGAAGGTTCGTTCTGGGTGCCTTCCGTTCCGAACGAATGCGAGTACTTAACCGACCACGCTAAAACGATCGTCTTCCCGTAATGTTGGTACTAGTTCATATAGATATCACATTGCTACATACTCCCCTGCCTGTGTTTCGGCGAATAGGCGAACGACCGATACCATATTCGTGGCGAACATGTAAGTAGTTACGTCACTTGGTAGGTTGAGTCATTCGTGCGTGACGGCTTGAGAATTGCGTCATTTGTGTGAGACGGCTTTGAGAAGTAACGGCTTATTTGCGTCAATGTTTGACGGTTTGGTTGCTTTTGCGGTGGATAGATGGCGCCACGACAGCGGCGCGAGTAAGGTGCGGTTCAAATCACGGCCAGGGTCACCAATGTAGGAAGGAAGGTTCGTTCTGGGTACCTTCCGTTCCGTACGAATGCGAGTACTTAACCGATCACGCCAAAACGATCGTCTTCGCGTGATGTTGGTACTAGTTCATATAGATATCACACCACTACAGACCCCTTCCTATTGCACCTACTAGAGACAAACATTTTCCTTACCTGCTACAAGTTGACATTTTAGTTTGTTCGCATGCAAAAATGCACCTATTTATATTATCCTTAAATTTAAATGATTTCTTATCATTTTACAAACATTTTTAGTTCATTTTTATAGAATTTATTTAGTAAATCCATCATATAAACAGACTGCTTTTATTGCTCTGTTAGTGTAATAATTTTACTGTTTGCCTTTAGCAACTGCTTGTGAATAGAATTTAGCAATATTTTATAGATTGTTACGAAGAGACAAAGCTTCTACTCTTTTATATAAATATTTTTTATTAATACATGTTGTAAAAATATCACATATTAATGCAACAATTTCATTTATTTTCTCCTCTTGTATTGTATACAAAGCTCATGTAATTTTTCACACATCCAAGTGTGCAAAATAAAGTGTGATATACTAGTAAGTTTGTGAATCAGGTTGTGATTGATAATAATATTCATTGTCAAGGATTAATTAGTCATAAGTGGAATCGTAAATGTAGCTCTTATTAAAGCAATATATGCAACTCAGATGCTGCTAGAGTTGTATTTGGTTCTGATCCCGATTTCTGTGTGTGTTTTAAAATAAAACTTTATTAATGTATGTGTGTGAATGTGCTGAAAAAGTTTTGTGAGGGGAAAAAATCTTCCCACACACATTTTAATGTGTTCAAAGTGTTTTCTCTGATTAAAAGCTAGAATTTTTTATGCATCTAAAAAACACCATTTTGGGAGAAATATTGTTTACTAGTTATACTATTTTCTTAAATAATCAAAATGATATTAGTACCTTTTTAAATATACATACTCTAGACATGAACAACTTTTGAATATAAGCATTTTTTTATGAGTAGGGATTTACTATGATAATAATACTGAATATATATTGTGCACATATCTCATTATTTAATATAGTTGTGTGACTCAGAAAGATTCTTGAAATATTTCTGATTAAAAAAAAATGTTCTTATTTTTAAAAAAAATTCTTATATGGTGATGTAATCATTTCATTAGTATGATTCTTGAGTAGATTTTAAGATGTGTAAAGTGTTTGATGTTTTTTTAGTTCATGAATAGGATTTTGAGTAAATATTATTGAGTTATTGTGTGTGTGTGATTTGAGTTATTGATTCGGGTTATTAACTAGATAAAGTGTAATTTGTATATATCTAATAGATAAGTGGTGATTCTCCCATTTATTTTGAATTTTTATATGTTAATTGTATTGCAGTATGTAATTATGGCCAGAAGGAAATCGTATAGTGTTAAAAAGGTAGTGTTATCTAGAACTTTTTAAGTGATATCTCCTTTAGATAATTGAGATGATTTTAGTTGATCTTCAAAGAACAGAACTTTTCCTTCATCAGAAAAAGTTTTCTCTGGAAGAAGGAGGACTTTCTGGTGAATGTTGTTCCGGCACCATTTGATTAAGTCGATGACCAGAAGCGAATGGTGTGGCTGCCTGAGGAAGTGGGGGAGAAGGGTTTCCTAGAATCCCGTTCCCTTCTTACACGCGTTCCGGATAGACTCCTCCAGAAAGAGGCATGCAAGAGGACCGTTGTGAGGGTCCCGACTGGAGGCAGGAGGCAGAAACGTACTCTGGATGTAAGATTGCTTTTTAGAATGTCTGTAAATAAATTGTACATATTTATATCACTAGCCTGGCTGTGAGTTTTCGTACTCAATACGTCACAATGCTCACTTACTCGAGAGCTCTGATAGCGAGAGAAGGGGAATTTCCATGACAATATGCTATGCATTTAAAAATGTTCTTGCAACGCCGTGGGGAAATAAACCTGTCTGACAAAGAAAAGAAGCGACAAAATTTCGAAACAATAAATTCCAAGTTATACACTCGGTAAAAGCCCGAGCAACGCCAGGCTAAGTGGAGGAGGGGAAGGTGGTGGAAGTCATTTTGAAAAAAAAAAATATCAGAAGTGCTCTTTTTGTGAAGTAAAGGGAAAATTTTTATAAAAGTACAGAGAAAACCAGTGCAACGCCGGTCCATGCAGCTAGTCTTTTAAACTAAATGCGAGATCAGAATATAAATGGTCAAAACATGCATTCTCATCCAAACTAAACGTGTATACAAAATTTTTTATCTCAATCAGTTGAAGATATCATCATCAAAATTGAGTTGCAAGATTAAACCCGAACATTTTACATTGCAAGTTAAATAAAAGCTTGTGTAAAATATAACATACTTTATACGTATACAGAATGAAAGTATTGTAAAATATCTCGCGTTGTACAAATCAAACGAATTTCAGTAATGTTTTACCCCAAAAAATAATAATTGGAGGCACGGGGTATCGATCCCCGTACCTCTCGCATGCTAAGCGAGCGCCCTACCATCCGAGCTATGCCTCGGTCGAGTCCTGTGTTATTGGAAACATGCTCGCCTTAACACCTGAACAAGATCATTACAGTAACTAGGTCGATATCAGAATATCAATCGTCAAATCATGCGTTGTCATGCAAACTAAACGTGTATACAAAATTTCAGCTTAATCGGTTGAAGACATCAGCTTCAAAATTAAGTTACAAGATTCCACCGGAACAAATTATTTTAATTAATATCTTCTTAACTGATTGCGATATCGGAATGTAAAGGGTCAAAACGTGTATTGTCATCCAAACTAAACGTGTATACAAAATTTCAACTCAATCGGTTGAAAACACCAGTTTCAAAATTGAGTTGCAAAATTCCACCCGAACATTTTACATTGCAAGTTAAATAAAAGTTTGTAAAAAGCAGTAGAACTCTCTCTCTCTCTCTCTCTCAAAATATGAAAGCTGCAAATTCGACTAAGGTAAATGTTTTTTTACCTTTTACTGCTTTTCGATATTTAGCTAAACTGCATTGCTATTGTTACCACTGTTTGTGATGGGAAATAAAAAAAAAACGTTTTTCTTTGTTATTTTATATTTGATATTAAATAAATCTGCGTAGAAATTTTTAATTCCTTTTGCAGGGAATTATTTTTATTCTTTCTTAATATATCCACTTTGATCTTTAAGATCGTCAAAAATTATAAGAGATAGTCTATCTGGTGTATATTAATTGCCAGAGCAATTTTTCAACCAACTGGTAAGGATGGAATTTTTGGATGTTTGAATGCATTTCAAGTAGTCTACAGAAATGCTTCACCGGAGCTTTTGGAGAAAACCTGCGCACACGAATAGCTGCTGACGGCCTTAATGATTAAAAGAAAGGTCTTTATACACCAAGTTGCTTCAAGGATGAAGGACCACTTAATGGAGAGGAACGTCTCCCCTACTTCAGCATTACTTTGAAACGCATTCTTTTCACTCATTGAGAGATTTTTATTATTCTTTTACTATTTGATGACATGTGTTGAATTTTCTGGGCAGTTCTCTCTATTTTTTGTGCTATTTTCGTTTATTTCTTTTTTATATTTAGACATGTCCTTTTTTTTAAAATTCTCATCTGTGTAATGAGCTGTGACAAATAGTATTCCACGACGTCTAAAAACTACGTAGCATAAAAATTCTTCAATAGCCATTTGCTGGAGCACTTTATCTATTCGATTTTTTTTACCTTACTTTCGCGTTTTTCTTGCAGTTTTAAAATGACACAAGAGTGAAATACAACTTCTTTCCACTGGATAGATATGAACCATCGTTGATAGAAATTAAACAATTGAATAAAAAACGACTTGTGAATTAAACTTTGTGAAGTTTCTTTCACTGTATATAACACGATAATATGATACATGCTTTTTATTTTTTCTTCACCTTTTCGAAAGACAAAAAAAAAAATATATGGCACCTTCCTACAAAAAGAAGTCTAATAAATTAAAGCGATAAAAAGGTAAATAGAGGGATTTATGAATCCCTTTATTTTATTTATTCATTTATTTTTTATGTATTGCATGAACACTCATTTATAGTTTTTTCAAACTATTTTTATGAGTTTTACGGAATCAATGTTTTATTTTAAAACTAAAGACATATTCTGAACCTCATTTCAAGTAAAATACATCGTTAAGGTTTTTTAATCAATCACACCTATTAAAATTAAGTCATTGAATTTTGCAATTATAATCTTGAGTGTGTGGTCAGAAATAAACCAAAAGATCATGAATCCTGAAATCAAAAAGAGAATTATTGCAGCTAATCGCTGTTTCTTTGGTTTAAAATCATTACTGAAGTATCACTTAATTAAAAAAAATGACAAAAATAATGTGGTATAAGTTAATGATTAAATCAGTTTTGACTTTTTTTTATGCCTTAGAGACATGAACCTTCACAAAAAAGGAAGAGAAAACTATGGCGACTTTTTTTTTTGAAGGGAAGGTCATGTGAACCATATTTGGTGCTGTTCTGGATAATAACAGTTGTAGAAAAGGATATAATTTTGAAATATAAAATATTTTTAGTACTGATGATATATTAAGTCCCTAAAACTAAGTAGAATGAGATGAGCCGGGAATGTAGTAATAATGAGACCAGAACGAGAGAACAGCATTGAAAATGTTTAATGCAACTCTAATAAAAGACCAAAGGAAAGACCCGAAAGGAGATGGAAAGACTGTGTGGATGAGGACTTTGCCATTCTAAAAATGAAGAACTGGAGATCAATTGCTGTGAGAAGAGCATAATGGAAAAACTTCTGAGGAAGGCTCAGGCCCACAAAGGGCTGTCATGTTAATGCTGATGATGAATCCTGAGTGTGTAAGTAGAAATGTCGGTATTCTAATCTCTTTAAATCAAAAAATGTTAATCTTTGCACAGCTCGAAAATTTTTCTTACTACCTTGAAAGATGGATTTAATCCCGCCCCTATCTATAGAATTGTTTGTATAGAATTCACGCAGACAATAATTTTAAAATTGAATAAATAAAATAAATTTAATTCTCTAAACATTGAATTTCATTCAGTTCCATTGTCTTTCGCAGATGACATTCGACTTGGACCAGATTTTTTTAGTCCCAAAACTCCTAAGTATTTTTCAAGATTACCATGTGTTTATTTTTCATTTGTAGGTTGACTGAGATGGAATGCGTATGTTTTGATAAAAAAATTTTTTTAAGAGAACATGACATATTTTTTATCTTGATTAGAGTCGATTGATTGGCCCTTTATTAAGATCGCATTCATAAGCAAAATGAAGGTTTTTGACCTCATAATTTCCTCCCCCTGAACTTTCTACCCCTTCTTCATACCAATGTCAATGTGGGAATATTTGACAAAGTTAACGTGTCCCTCTACATGATAGATCAATATAGGGGCACCAGTCATCGAACCCATGACTTGATAGAAACAAAACCGATTACCAAGACCTTTTCAACTGTTTTTGTGTGGGGTCAAAAGATATAATAACGCTCTCAGCATATGATATAATCGAGTGTTGATCCATTTTTCTCTTCTAAAGTCATCGATCATATTTGCAATCAGAATTTTCATATTAAAGCAAGTTAATTAGTATTCTTTAATGTCAGCTCTCATAACAATCTTTTCCATACACGTTTCTATTTGTAAAGAAATTATGAAGAATATATTGTATGCTTATAAATTTTGTAAATTAAATGTATTCTCTTATCTTATTTAAGTTACGACATTACTTTTCCGTCAATTATTTGAGTCCCCATTTGTAGAAGATCATGTACATGCTTCTCCAGAATGTGAGTTATAATAACACAGGCTACTTTGACGCCATCCTACGACCAGTTGTGTTACCATTCCTTCGGCAACACCCCCACACACAGGACTTACTTTTCAACACGATAAATATAGACACAAAAGAGTTATTGCGAAAGGACTTTTGAGTCATTATTTGTTTTAATAATGAAACATATGGATATAATTTATTTTTTTCCGACGATATCTGCATCCATTTATTCCAAGTTGGATTGAAATAATGGAACTTACTTAAAGTATGTGACCAAAGTATCTTAGAATGTAAATTGATAAGGTTTCAGTACTCACAGTAACTTAATTTACATCCAATATTAGAAAGGGTAATTAGTTATAAAAGTTGACATTTTTCATATGCGTCTTTTACATTATTTCCCCCTCAGGGGGCTCATATTTTTTAGATGAGTACTGGTATTACAATCCCGAGGTGCCCTAATGATTTTTTTCTTTTCCCACGATTTTTTTTTTTGCTTTGGTAAACACGGATGTCTCACTCCCGTGGTACTTTAGTGATACTTCTCTACTTTCGTCCTTCCTTTTTGTCATCATTTTTCCTTTCTTTCCTTTTCTGGTCTAAACCACAGAAATTTAAATTATTTTTTATATGAATACACTTATGGTTTCATTTGTAATTTTATTGCTATAGATTAATTGTTTCATTTGTTGAATTACTTATAATTTAATGCTAATAACATAAAGTAGTTTTCATTTTGTATATTGTTAATCTGGTTTATTTGTTATTAACATTTTCTTTTTACTTATTTTTTACTAACACCATTTGTTTGCTAACCCGGATGTTTACCGTGTGCGGCTTCCTGTTAAGATGAAAATGGTGTCTTTTGGCCAACACTTCCCTGTAAACGGCAGGAGTGATCCCACTCCTGTCAATTGGCTGGTGATAAGTCTCTTTGGAGTCCCCGAAGACATATTGTTGTAGGGCTTGTGCTGCAGATAAAGGATGATGCTTACCCTGATGCTGTAGTGGTATATCCTGGGTATACTCCAGGTAAGCGCCGAACCTGGTTATTGCCAGTTGACCGGCACACTGCCTTTCGTGTTGGACTCCGTGGTAGATGGAGTCACGTCAGGATGAAAACTACTTCGCTTTTATGGATCCAGATTTGTCGTGCCCTAGTAAAGGCCTCATTTTACCCACTTTTAGCATAAATATTGCTGAGCATGTAAGATTTTTATTGGTTTCACTAAAATTTGATTACTAGGCAACGGGCACGGACACAAAATTAAAAACACGGGGTTTAAATTTTAAATATTAAGGTTTATTTTAAAGAAAAAACATTAAAAAAACACTCAATTCAACTAGTAACACTCAGTACATGATTTCACTCCTTCGTACCCAAAGATGGAATGCATTCTTTTCTAACCCCCAAGGGGGCTATTCATCCCCTTTTTCAGCTAGCGCTTCCTTGAGCTGGTGGTGTTGAACACTTCGGTTCTATCCCAAAGAGGAGAAAACTGACCATCCCCCTTAGCAGGTGGTGATGAACCCTTCCACTCCTACAGTTTCCTTACCAAATAACGAAATGTCCAAAAAGTCTCCATTTGCTGCTCATAAACCCCTTATTAGAATAGGTGGTGAACCGAAATCTGTAAAACGATTACGTTCCGGGGATCTGCTTATTGAAACAGTATCAGCTGTGCAAACAAAAAGTCCTTTATATCCTCACTAAAACTTTTCGGAATTCACAGGTAACGATAATCCACATAAATCAACTGGACCTGTGTGCCTCTCTGAAGCAGAAATCCTCGATAGATTCCCTGATCAGGATGCAATTGAGGTTAGAGAAACAAAACAAAAAATGTTTTAAAAAGATACAACCGTTATTCTAAATAAACACTTAATTTTGACATTCAGTAGCTCGAAACTTTTGACTACAATAAAAGCAGGTTACCTTAACTCTAAAATGCGTCCAAATATACCAAATCATCTGCGCTGCTTCAAATGTTTGAGGTTCGGACGTTCCCAAACTTCCTGCCGTGGGCAACTAACATGCTCTAGGTGTGCATCTGTCGATCATTCTTCCAACATATTGCAATCGAGAGACAGAATGTGTTAATTGCTTTCAATCCCATCTGTCTGATTCAAAAATATGTCCCAAATGGAAAACAGAAAAGTAAATTCAAGAAATTAAAACTAATAAAAATATCTCTTATTTAGAAGCATGTAAATTTTTATCGCCTCAAAGTTGTCCTAAACGTACGCTGAGGCTGCCAAATCCTCAACTGTAAACAATACAACACAAACAGATGAAAATATTACAAAAGTAAAATGTCCATGATTAAAATGACTTGAACTATCTTCTTCCTGCTCGAAACCAAATAGTTCTCCATCTATTCCTTTTAGTTTCGGTATCGACATCTTTAAGTCAAGCAAACCTCTTGCCACCCATATCATCAATAGCAGCTACAATGTCAGAGCCACTTATTCCTATGTCTAATGTCAGTCCATCCACCACCAATAATCTGTTTACCCCTATTGCATCCTCTTCATCAACTATATCCAATAGTCTATGTTCCTTAGCACCTTCATTCTTATCGAATTAAACAAATATTTTGCCATTAACCAGTCCCAAATTTACGGACCTACCAACTCTGAACCTTTTTTCTGTTTTTGTACACATTGCTTTCACCCCCCCCCATACGATAGTCAATCTTTATCTCCTGTTATAAATCAGGATTTAAAACTAAACTCTAAAAATGGTGTGAAAAGGAAGAATTGAGTAAAAATGAAGAAATAATCCTAAACTAGAAATAACCCACCCACAGCGCCAAAGCAGGAGAATACTAGACAGATGAAAACTTCTTAACGGAAGAATATCGGAGAAATGTGCAGAATCTCCGACTCATGTTAGAAACAGTAGGAAGTAATTTTTTTTTTCTTTTACTTTTATAAAATACATATTGATTTAAAACATTTTTGTCTAGTTTTTAACCATTTTTACTTCTCTAACGAATTACATTAAATGTCGTATTTCGATATCGAATTTCTTTTGATTGATTGATTGATTGAATATTAACGTCGCACTGTTCAGCTACACGAGGGCTTTTGGCGACGGACCACGTAATTTTGAACCATGGTCAAGTGACGTGGACGACACCTGAGCTGGCACCCCCCTCTCCTAACTACCACACCACACCAACGGGAGGACGTTTCAGCTCTCGACAGATTTAACGTGCATCGCTGCCCTACACGGCGGGTTTTTAGTGGTACTGGGCTCGAACCCGTGACAAAGCAAGCCACAGTTCGATACCTATACCACTCGGCTACTGCGGCCGTGAATTTCTTTTTGACCCCTTTCATTTGTTTTAACCTCTTCCGTTATTTTAATATCTTGTCTGACTTGGTGGGGGAAACCATCCACTGGAATTTATTTGCTTGTATAACTAGAATACGATTTTTATATTTGATTTGATATTTTGACCTTTACTGAACCTGGGTTGTCAATAATTTGAGATATTTTATCAATCGGTTTTAATATTTTAACAAATGTTTGGCACAGTTTATAGCCATAATTGGCTCTTACGCTATAAACCCAAACACTCACTCCGTTAATTCGTATAGTGCTAGATTCGATTTTTTATTCCCGTTGCGTTTTGAAATCCAACAAGAGGTACTGGCAATGAACCTCGGTCAAGTGACGAGGATAAAACCTGGGATGGCATGTCACTCGCCAATCTTCCTCACCATGCCAACATGAGCCTCAACAGATTTAGTCCCTCTAAACGGCACCAGATTTTGAGCCCACGACTCGACAACAC
>BMAU01006975.1:15000-19773 GCA_019973935.1 Trichonephila clavipes | reverse complement strand
TATGCATATATATATATGTATACATATATACAATATATGCATACATATGTGTGTACATATGTTTATATACGTATAATATATGTATATATATATATATGCATATACATGCATACATGTACAAATATATGCGTAAATATATATATATATAAAATATAATATATATATATATATATATATACCGGGTGGGCAAAAAGTCCGTAAAAATTTTAAAAATTCATAAAATCCGGAGAAATGAACGAAAAAAACTGTTTGCAGGATCAACATTAGTATGTCTAGGGATTTTTTAAGCTAGAAAAAAATAATTCGAAAATCATCCGGTAGGTGAGTGGCGTTGATGTACGCAAATCAAAGAAATAATGCATACATAATGAACAGAAAACTTTTCACAACTTTATTACACCACATGACCACCACCACAGGGGAAGACATTCAGACGAGTTACAAATCCAGCAACGGTAGGAGTGCGGCACGTCCGGATGTATGGAGGATACTTCTCTGCGGATCGCATCTTTCAGTTCCAACAGACTTGATGGACCGGATAGATACGCGAGCTTTCCAAATATACCCACAACCAGAAGTCTTTCGTTGTTAAATCTGGAGACCGAAAGGGAGGCCATGGGTACCTTCAGCGCGTGCTAACGATTCTGTCTTCCCCGAACGTCTGTATCAGGAATGCCTTAACCGGGTTTGCAGTGTGACTGGTTTGCTCTATCCCTGCATGAACGTGATATTCGCAATCTGACCTCGTTGAATTAAACATGGCACAGCAGTCTCCGCAGAAGCGTTAGATAACGCTGAGCATTTACCGTTTCCGTTATCCATCCATTTTACTGGGCACTGCGTTTCAAATAGAAGGGTCTATGATAAATGAACCCGTGAAACCCCACCATGCTGTCCTTTTTTGGGGAATGCAATGGCTTCTGTGTGTACTCACGTGGATTAGAGGTCGCCCAAATGGGACAGTTATGGTTGTTAACGTCACCATGAAGCGAGAAATGAAAGCTTCATCTGTCCACAAGATGTTAAAAACCCAGGTGGGATCCTGTTCCATTTTAGAGAGGCCCACTTCGCAAATGCTTCCCTCTGTGCTGTATCTGCTGGCAAAAGTTCATGGCATGATTGCAATTTGTATGGGTACAGCTGGAGGATTCGACGAAGAATATTGCGGACAGATGATGGTGGTAAAGCCCAATCGTCTGGCAGTTTCACGAGCCCTGCGTTCCCTGAAGCTACTTCGGACGCAATCGCTTCCATTTCGACCGCAATGCAGGGTGCGTGCTTCTTTCAAGCATGGTCGTCCAGCTCGTGCTCGATCCTCCAACTTTCCAGTTTCCTCAAAACGTTTAACAAGCTTTAAAGAGACATGCAGGTGTTAAAGGGCCTTTTCCGCTCTATCATACATATTTATGTATATATATAAGTATATATATATAAGAATATATATAAATATATATATATATATATATATATATATGTAGCAATGTATATGCTGATTATATGTATCATGTAATAATAACTTCATATAACAAAGCTTTATCCGGCGCACTGTAGCACCCTTGTTCATATATATGTATATATATAATGTATATAATGAATGTGGATTCATTGTATATATATATGTATATATAGCCGTATATATATGTATATATATACACCACAGACGCTTGTAACAGCGCCACCTATGTATGATATTTTCAGACTGCTATTTTTTTATATATTAAAACACTGCTGGACAATTGCTAAGGACGGATCACATATTGCTATGTCATAACATTAAGCGAGACATGAGGCCTAGTAGGATAAAATTTCGTTGCCACACTGTTCCGACATTGGAATGAAGAATATTTATTGTTCTTTACAAAAGCTGTTGAAACATCTGAAAGGAAAAAAAATGTTCATTTGATCTGCGTATAGAAATGGAACAATGCATCTAAAAGTCAGCATTAAAAAAGGTATCATTGCGCGATATGTTCACCATGGAGTGTGATGCAACATTCCACGTCGTACCATACTTTGCACAACATTATCCAGCGGCTGTTGAGGCAATTTATCCCATTCCTCTGTGAGTGCACGGATGAGGTGTTCTTGTTTGTCGGAGGATAGTTTCGACCAGCAACTTGCCTCCCAAAGCATCCACACATTTTCAATGGAGTTTAGATCTGGAGAACGCGCTGGCCATATGAGACGTTGAATACCCTCGCTATCTAGAAAATCTTGAACAGCGAGTGTTCGATGACATGTTGCGTTGTCGTCCATAAAAACAAATTTATCACCGACAGCACCACGGAAAGAAGACGAACATGAGGAAGTAGAACTTCATCAATGTATCGTTGGCCCGTCATAGTTCCATTCGCAACCACATGCGCGTGCGGCCATTGATCATGATGCCGGCCCACACCATGATACTGCATGTCGGATATCGGTCTTTTCCTGGATATTTTTCTGGACGATAAGCAGTAACACTCTCGCGCCAGATCAGTTGGCGTCTACAATCCGATGACAGACTGAACGTAATCTAATCTGAGAATAGTACGCATGCCCAGTCCTGTTCGGTCAATTGTGATGCTCACGACACCTTTACAAACGGGCAGTACGGTGCTGTCTGGTCCAATGGGACACACACAGAGGTTTGCGTGCGTATAGTTCTCCTCCCCTCAAACCTCTGGCAACAGTTTTTCGGGAGATCTGCTTTGCTGAATCAAGAAACTGATTTGCCACCTGCTGAAATGTGGTGCGCCTGTTCCTTTTTGCTGATAGGACGATATATCTGTCTTCTGCAGGCGTCGTACTTCTAACACGACTTCCCCGTGCCATCTACTACACATTCAGTAATTTTAAATGACTTCCACAGCCGTGAAACAACGCTGTGAGCGATGTCGACCTCCCTGGCAACATCTGTTATTTTCGCCCTTCTTCGATCTTTCAATAATTCGGTCACGCATAAAATCATCTATGTGATGTCGGGGAAGACATGCCAAAAATTTTAAGTTCGTCTATGAAATCTTTTCTGTAAAACTTTGACTTGAAACAACAACTGTCCACACACGTCAAAACCTTTAAAGCTCTTATGAACGCTATCACGTGATGAACAGACGTGGAAAAAATTTTGCATACTCATACTTCTTACTAATATCCTGCACTTATTCTAATTTTCCACATTTTGCTTCCTTTCATTTTGTGGCTGCTATGGATGATAGGGTTATCCGTCACTTAGCAAATGTCCAGCAGTTTATATATATATATATATATATATATATATATATATATATATATATATATATATATATATATATATATATATATAATATATATATATATATATATATATAAATATATATATATATAAATATATATTTATATATATATATGTATATATATATATGTATATATATATATATGTATATATATATGTATATATATGTATATGTATATATATATATATGTATATATATATGTATATATATATATATGTATAAAATATATATATGTATATATTTATATGTATATATATATGTATATATATGTATATATATACATATATACACTGCTCAAAACAATTAGGGGAGCAAGCAAAAAAGTGAAGAAAACCCGTGTGAGACTGCCATATTGGCATGCAATGCATAGTACACGCGTATCAATGCTCAATACAGAAAAAAGGCGTAAAAATTTGGAATTAAGCTTTAATTCTTTGAAAATATAGAAAAAACATGAAAAGATGATTTAGGGCAACAATTTGGTTACATGTAAATGATAAAAAAGGTACTGTTTAGAAATGATGCATGAGTTTTAATAGGGCGTGTGGTCTCCTCGAACAGCTAAGACTGCTGCACACCTGTTTGCCATGGATGCGATGAAGTTATCGATCAGACTTTGGGGAATACTGTTCCACTCCTCAAGAAGTGCAATCTACAAGTCTCGGACAGTAGCAGGCGGCCTTGGTCGCGCAGCAATGCGTCGTCGGAGCATGTCCCAAACATGCTCGAATGGATTCAGGTCAGGAGAGCACGCTGGCAATTCCATACGCTATATTGTTTCAGCTTCAAGCATGTTCTCCACCAGATGAGCTCTATGCGGTCGGGCATTATCATCCTGGAAAACAAAGGAATCTCCAATGGCTCCAGGGTAAGGGATGACATGAAGTCGAAGTATCTCGTCTGCATACCTTCGGCCAGTCAAAGTGCTATTCCGAATGATATGCAGGTCCGTACGTCCGCCTATGCTGATTCCATCCCATACCATCCAACCAGCTCTTCTGTATTGTGACCTTTCACGGACGAATGCGGGGTTATTTCGAGTGCCCCTGTCCCTCCATACAAGAACACGTCGGGTGTCACATTCTAGACTGAATAGGGACTCGTCTGTAAACAGCACTTGTAATCATGTTGCTCCCAATCTCGATGTTCAGCAACCCATCTTCTTCGAGCCACACGGGGGCGTGGGGTCAACGGAATGCAGACCATTGTCCTACGTGCATAGAGCCCTCCCTCATGAAGCCAATTACGTACTGTTTGGCTGGACACCTTTCGTCCTGTTGCCAAGAGCAACTGTCTTTGCAGCTGCGTAGCATTCTCTGTTCTGTTTCGACGGGCTGTTAACTGTATATACCGGTCATCAGTTAATGTAGTGGCGCGTGGCCGACCTGCCCCTGGTCGACGTCTAACATTTCCTGTTTCTTGTAATCTATTCCACAGCCTTGCAACAACACTTCTGGCGACTCCAACAGCGTCCGTGACACCACGTTGTGTTTGCCCGGATTCCAGTCTGCCTATAACA
>BMAU01006975.1:7500-10000 GCA_019973935.1 Trichonephila clavipes | reverse complement strand
CTTGAAACAACAACTGTCCACACGCGTCAAAACCTTTAAAGCTCTTATGAACACTATCACGTGATGAACAGACGTGGGGAAAAAATTTGCATACTCATACTTCTTACTAATATCCCGCACTTATTCTAATTTTCCACATTTTGCTTCCTTTCCTTTTGTGGCTGCTATGGATGATAGGGTTATCCGTCCTTAGCAAATGTCCAGCAGTGTATATATATATGTATATATATATATGTATATATATATGTATATGTGTATATATATATGTATATATATGTATATATATGTGTGTATGTGTATATATATGTATATATATGTATATATATGTATATATATATTTATATATATATATGTATATATATATATGTATATATATATGTATATATATATATGTATATATATATATATATATGTATATATATATATGTATATATATACATGTATATATATATACATGTATATATATATATATGTATATATTTATATATATGTATATATATATGTATATATATGTGTATATATGTATATATATGTATATATATGTATATATATATATGTATATATATATATGTATGTCAGGTTTGAAAAGTTTAGGTTCAAAATTAAGGAAGTAATAAATGAAAATAGAGCAAACTCTTTACCATCGCGTAAGGATTTATGAGTAAACAAGCCTGTTAAAAGGAGCAACGAGCGCTGACGAAGGCGAACGCATACTAGAAAGGACTTGGCTGGTGTCTCCTCGCTGAGAGGTTGTTTTTATACCACCCGATTGCACGGCAAAGGTCCGCCATGTTAGATTATATATGATGAAAGCGTAATAAAGGAATATTGTGAAGATGATGCTCTCCTCATTTTACCATCAGGCCTGGGGCCTGTCATGTATATATATATATATGTGACATGCAGCCAAAACCAAGCAGTCTTCGCACGCATGCGCATCAAAGTAAAAGCAGAACTGAAACTGAAAAAGGAGAGACTCTTGAGAAAAAACTTGGGACATTAGAGCAGAAAAAGAGAGAAGCAGCGAAGGAGAACGCGAGAGGTGCGCGAGCAGGCGTTACCTTCTGAAAATCATCGTCAATCTTATCTGTAAAAACTTTTCTACCTTTTTAATTAATTTTTGTTTAATGTTAAAATAAAATAGAAGATAGACCAACGTCTTGGACCCCTTGTTGTCTCCCACAAATTATGGGGGCTCGGCCGGGATCGAGAAAATTTCGATTTTGAACCAAAGTCTGGACAATGAACAACAGCGTCCGTGAAGGAGACGCTCCGCCATTTTCGGAAACTTCGTTCAACCTGTGTAGAGGTTGAATTTTTCAATTTCATTCCGCCTGTGTAGAGGTTGGAAAACCCATCGACGAAAATTCCGCCTGTGTAGAGGTTGGAAACCCATCGACGAAAATTCCGCCTGTGTAGAGGTTGGAAAACCCATCGACGAAAATCCCGCCTGTGTAGAGGTTGGAACTAACTCAGTGTGAATAATCCGCCTGTGTAGAGGCCGGAACCACAATTTCAACTATATTACCTGCGAAGAGGTGAAATCAGTGGAATCGAAATTTTTCTTCATTGGATACATCGTACGGGCGAGCAACAAGGGAGCCAGAAAAAAGGTAGGATCTTTCCATTTCTAAAATGTATAAAAACGCTCTTAAAGAGGATCTCATAAGAGTAGTTGAAGAACTAGACGGTATTGTCGAAAGTACTGACACTATAGTTAAACTAAAGACAAAAATTGAGAACAGTAGTACATTTGAAAGTGATCCAGATTTCGTTAAAACTTTAATTCAAAACTGTATAGATGAGAGGGTATCGCGAAACAAAAGAGAAGTAACTTCAGGAAAACAGAAAATTGAGCTCGCGAAACTACAGTTAGCACAGTTAGAAAAAGAAGTCGAACTTCAAAGGGTTAAAAATAAAGCATTAAGTTTAAATCCTGCAGCTAAATTCGAAGAGAAGCAGTTCAAAATTTTAAATAAGGAAACTGCAACCCATATTGGCATTCGAGAAGCAGAAGATTGGTTTAGGCCTATTGATTTAGCTAAAGAGTGTGATATTTATATTTCATCTAGAAGCGGATCACATAAAGAAATTCCTATTACTTATGGATATACCAAAACCCCTTTAAAAATAAATCACAAAAACTTCAAAACAAAGATTAAAGAGAACTATCCCCAATATCATGAAATAGAAAATAAAAAAATTGCTATATATGCGGTGATTCATCTCATTGCGCAAGAGACTGTAAGAAGCGTTTTTAAATCTAAAGAGTCTAACAGCCACATCCGTAATAAAATAAATGTTAATACTTTGAAAGTCGAGAGCGAAAACAAAATAGCGAAGAATGTGCAAATCTTCAATACGTAAACATTTTTGTGGAAAATCAGCCCGTAACAGCATTGATTGATTCAGGTTGCCAGATCCCAGTTTTAAATTCCTCACTAATTAGAGTGCAAACACCTTCCGAAGAGATCATAACATTAAGTTCATGTTTTGGCGA
>BMAU01006975.1:0-2500 GCA_019973935.1 Trichonephila clavipes | reverse complement strand
ATAATTTGAAATGGAAATGAATTGGTATTTTGTAAAAAAATGTATAATTTGAAATGGAAATGAATTGGTATTTTGTAAAAAAATGTATAATTTGAAATTAAAATAAACTGTCTGCTTGAAATTTGTCTGTTTTATGTTTTTTTTAACCAAATATAATGCATAGCTATGCAACACATGAATCGTAAATTAATGGGCTTGCGTCTTATAAAGTTAATAAAAAGTAATTTAAATGCCAAAAAAAAAATTTGCAACTGTAACCAATGCATAAGAGAGCTGGACAAAATATGTTAATGATATGCAAAATGTAAAGGTTTATTAGTCGCCAAAACGAAAAAGGAACAATGCTAAAATTATTTTTAACTCTAACAATGAAATATTTTTTTAGGTTTGTCAAACGATTTAGAACAGCAGCTAATTCACAATGCCTCTTAGTCTATAAGACAACAATAATGAATCATTTATTTTTTTTTTTTTTTTTGCAATTCAGCGGTTAAAACATACAACGATATAATTACTGAATCATTAGGAGTAATTACTCTTAGTATGTATTGGGAATCAGAACGTGTGAAACTGCTTTAAATTTTACATTTTTTTTAAATTTTACTTTTAAAAAATAAAAGGCGCTTTTATGATTTATGTACACTTTCTTCAAAAATCCATTTTGTATTGTAAAAACTAATTTTTCTGTAAGAAGAATGTATTTTTCTGTATTATATGTTCAGGTTTATTGAAAATTTTACATTTGTTCTATAAAAATTACGGAAGGTTTAAATAGTAACAAAATTTAAAAGAAAAATATTTTTCGATATTTTAGTCAATTTTCCACATTGTCCATGTATTATATGACATTCAGTGTCCCATCAATGATATGAAGGCAACCGATACCATCTGCTGGTATGCATGACTAAATGATAAAACTATATGGGTACTTCACAGTTGGAAAAGGGGTACCAAATCAGGTGTTGTCGTCTTTACTTGTCCAAAGTTCAAAATGACGAGGTCCATCGCCAATAACCCTCGCGTTGTTTGTATTACGACGCTAATATAACTTTCTGTCTCCCTCTCTAAAAACACGACTTGCCGCGGTAGCTTAGTGGTCAAGGTCACGGACTCATAACCGGCGTGTCATGAGTTCCAGCTTACTAGCGCTGAAAACCCACCGGGTATGGGGACGATGCACGTTAAAGCTGACGAAGCTTAAAGTCCTCTCGTTGGTGTGGTGCGTTAGATAGGAAAGGTGGTGCCAGCTCAGATGTCGTCTTCACCACTTCTCAATGGTCGGTTGCTAAAAGCCCTTGAATAGCTGAATAGTGCGATGTCAATATTCACACACTCTAAAAAACAGAGTGGGCTATGGCCGACGAACATCGTAATTTTTAACACTGGGCAAGTAAAAAGAACGATGCCTGAGCTGGCACCCTTCTCTTTACTTCCACGCCACGATATGACTTTGATCCACGACAGATTTCCCGTGTTTCAACACCTCCACACAGTGGGTCTTCACTGGGATCCGGACAAGAACCCGCGACTCAGCAACGCCTTCCACAAGTTCGTGACCTTGAACACTAGGCTGCCACTGCCACTTAAATTTCTCGAAGCTTAAAATCCCTACATTAGGATGTCATGATTGATTGATTGATTGAATATTAACGTCGCACTGTTCAGCTATTCGAGGGTTTTTGGCGACGGACCACGTTATTTTGAACCATGGTCAAGTGACGTGGACAACACTTGAGCTGGCACCCCCCTCTCCTAACTACCACACCGTTGGGGAGGACGTTTCAGCTCTCAACAGATTTAACGTGCATCGCTGCCCTACACGGCAGATCTTTAGTGGTACTGGGCTCGAACTTGTGACAAGGCAAGCTACGATCCGATATCTATACCACTCGGCTACCGCGGCCACATTAGGATGTCATAGAAGTCTATTGAGTGAGTGAATATTAACGTCGCACTCTTGAGCTACACGAGGGTTTTTGGCGACGGACCACGTAATTTTGAACCATGGTCAAGTGACGAAGACGACACCTGAGCTGGAATCCCCTCTCCTAACTAGCACACCGAGGACGTTTGAGCTCTGAACCGATTTAATGTACATCGTTCCTATACACGGCGGGTCTTTAGCGGTGCTGGGCTCGAACGATATCTTGACCACTGGACTATCGCAACCCCCATAGAAGTCTAGAGAATGGAGTGCATGCTCAGATGTCGTCCCTTCAGTTGGTTGCGGTTCACAAATACGAGTTCATCACTAGTCATCTTGTTGTTTCTAGGAGTGATGCAATAAAAATAATCAATTACACATCAGTGACATCAATCAAAAGGAGACAAACCCTAACTGTTGAAAAGAATGATTTTTAAAATTATTTTGACTCGCAATTTGACCTAACAGATATAATTGCACAAACTTGGTGAACCGTTATTGTTGGTAGAGTGTGCTAAAAGTATTCAATAAGTTTGACTTTTCAAGCGGATTCGAGCGGGTGAGATCGTTTTGAAT
>BMAU01006974.1:0-25001 GCA_019973935.1 Trichonephila clavipes | reverse complement strand
GAATCATCAGTCGATACGAATAATAATTCATGGCACTGACTTTCTTATTCGTTCCCTCACCTGTTTGTGGATTTATCATTTTTGATGTTAAAATGATATCCATCATCTCCTCGCCAAAACAGAATCGGATACTGCAATCCGTCGTATGAGCGATGAGTTTCGGAGACTCGCTGAATGTCACTACTTCTGCGATGGAAGAATTATGTCGCGCGATTCAAATTCTTCGCCAACTATAACGATCGCCACTTCATCGATTGTTGGTGCATTGAACTGTCTCTCGTGTTGGCCAAACGGGTCTTTTGTCTGCTCGAATCACAACTGCATAGTCATCGGCTGGCATTCGTTGAATGGCGGTTTTAAACAACCGAACTAATTCATTTGTTGATCGAAAAGGCCTTGTAACACACCCACAATTTCTCGTCTAGTGCCCGCATTATAATGACATCGTTGTTCAATTTGTTCATCACTGTTTGCCATAAAATAAATTTGAAGGAACTTGTGATCTCGTCCGGCAATGGTAGAAGCGATCGGCATGATGATAAATTTTGCCCTTGGACTCTGAATGTCGGCATGTAATTTTCGTGCACGATGTTCGTTGCACCGAACGATGTCATTTGGAAGCATGAATTGTTACTACGGATGTTTTCAAGAAATGCTTCGACACCGCGTGTAACACCAGATAGAACGTTGACAGTGGTTGGGTGGTGAATGTAATTCTGGTAGCTTAACTTTTCCCACTGGCGCCGCATATTCCACGCGTTTCATTTTTAAATTTGAGTGCACTACAATACATGCAAATTTTATCCATTTTTTCCAATGACGACATTTTGATGAAGACTGTAATCATTATTACTGTCATAATGGAATGCACTAAGATTCAAATCAGCGTACAGTGTTCGTCTTGATCGAGCAGTGCTTATTCGAACATTTTGCAGCCTTCTTTCCCGTAATTCAGTTCTCTCAGAAGAAGAACGAATCTGATTAGTACGTATTCGATCAGTTTCTAATCTTACTTCTCGTTGGTCAGGCGATTCAGACGTGACGGGTCTCAGTGGCGTGTAATCGAAGATTTTCCAGCCTTAATGCTCGTTGCTCATCTGATTCTGAGGGCTCGTAATGTGCTCTTCTCTTTTCGTGCTTGAGGTGTAGATCGGCCAATTGCTAGAGTCGCTTTGGAGGCATAATTATACAGGAACACGTGATGCTTTTGAATTTATAAAACGTCGAAAAGTTGCAGATGGTATAAGATGCTAATAAAGGAAAAAAACCGCACAGCAAATTCGTTCGGAATGTCAATCAGCAGTCAAATCCTTCACATACACATTCGATGATCTCCGTAAATTCACTGTAGAAAATGAATATAATCAGCTCATGGAAACTACAAATATTCAATCGATTGAGTATTTTATCTAAATTAATTCAGCTTATGATGAAATGCACAAAATTATTCGAAAAACTCTCCCAAATATAAAAATATGCACAATATTGTCTGTTTAATGTAAGCTAGATATGAATTTCACAACCTACACACAAATTCTTATGTCACTCTCGACTCGAAATGTCATCTATCGTTTGCTTCATTTTGTTTCAATTCATATCAGCATGAACTGTAACGACATTATATGAAATTCATTAGAATGACATCTTCACATAATCAAATACATAGTTTACGATTCTAGAAAAGACATACAAGTAAACAATCATTTTTATAGAGATAGAGAAGAGAAGGGAATAAGAGATAGAGAGAAAAGAAAAAGTGAATAGAGAAAGAGAGAGAAGAGAGAAAGAAGAGAAGAAAGAGATAGAGAAGAAAAAAAATGTTTATAGTTTTTATTTTGCTTATCGCACCAAAAATATATTTTGAGAACTTTTATTTATACGAATTCGTATAGATATCTATTAAAATCAGTATTGAACTTGATACATGGAAGCGCCATCGGGTGGTAACTTCCATTAATATGAATATCATATTCGTTTTCTCTGTGTAAAAATACATGGTCATAATGATTTTCATGACAATCGGTTGAACGGGGCAGAAGTTGCTACTCTGCAGCGCCACCTGGTGGCGAGTGGCATCAATGAGCATATTATATACAAACCTTCTCCGTGTAAAAATTCATATATATACCAATTTTCATAAGAATCGGTACAGTAGTTTTTGAGTTCATCGATGACATACATACAAACATTCATTTTTATATATATAGATAGCAATGTATAAGTGTTACAGAAGAATAAGCATTAATTAAACTAATTTTTACTGTATAATTTACTATTGCTTTTTTGATTACTGAATATAAAGGATATACAAAACTGCATTTAAAAAACTAAATACAAATAATCTCTCAATAACACAATAACAAGCTTATGATAATCTATAAATTAAATCATTAGTAAAAATAAATTATTCCATAAATAAGATATATAAAAAAAATCGCATGTACTTTTTAGTTAGGAATAATTTCTTTTTATAAATGGTTTTTTTTAAAAAATATTAAAATAAAAGAGAACATTTACACTCCTTTCCTTTTCCAAACTTTGTTAAAACTTGCAGTTTTCTTAATTTGTTAATTTTTTGTTTGAAAGGGCAAAATAAAAGATATTGTACTATGGAAACCCATTAATTTGGTCTAGTTAGGTCGCTAGGTTATCCATATCAATAAAAATGCAGAGTAAATAAGATCACCTGTAAAATGAGTCAAGGTATGTTGTTAAACATTCTGTACAGTAAAAAGAATTTTCTGTATTATCTCGAATCTAAGCCGCATCCCCAATATTAAAGCTACTAAATATTGGATGTGGTTTAGAATCGAATTTTAAAAAAATGTGTTGGATGGGGCAATTAGAGCAATTACAGGTTCTAAACTATTTTACACTATTTTTCATTCTCCATAAAGATTTGTTGAGAGTTTAGGTGTGGCTTAGAATCGAGTAAATACAGTATATGTTGTAATAAGACTAAGCACAGTGGTAAAAAATCAAATCAATACATTACTTACATGGTTAATATTATGTTGAAAAAAAAATGTAATTGTCCATGCTTACATGCATGTCACTGACCAAACTTAAGACACTGAGTAAACAATAATTTTTTACTCAAAACTTAGCCTTTTACTTGCACTTATTAATTTCGATTTCTTTAAGTGACACCCTTTTTAGTGAGTCAAATAAGTTTACTGTATATATTTGTGTGTATCTTATACTAAAATATTTTATTCACTGATATGTATGCTTTTATGATGCCCCTTTCTTATAAATCAAGTTTAAGTCACATGACCAAATAAATTTCACATCTAATTTTTGTAAAATAACTTAAATATCTCTCAGATTACATAAAATAACTCAAATATCGTTAAAATTCAATATTCGTGGAACCTGCTTATCTCCATTCTTTTCTTCATATTATTTTAGTAAGTCAAAATGATTTTTTAAAATTTAAAACATTTATTTATTTATTTAAATCCTTCATTAGAAAATGATACAGTCAAATTTCTTTTTTGAAATCTTTTTATTCTAAAACTGATTTGCTTTCAAATCAAGGTTTGGAAAAACCTGTTTAAATTCTTTTTCAGATGTTGTTATTATGAAAGCTTATAGTTTTTAATATTAAAAATTTATTTTATTTTGAAACTAAAATGATATTTGAAATTACTTTTATCATGAAACCTTTCAGCTGAATTTTAACCTGATGTTTTTCTCTCATACTTGGTTCTCTTATTTTTCTAAAGTGAAAAGTAAAACTTTTTCATTGTTTTCTTGATTAAAATTGTATTATTCTTATAATGTGTAAAATCAATGTAACCAATAACCATAGCAAAAATAGTTGTGTAAGTATTTCTTAAAAAGGCATATGAGGTTTTTTAAAGAAGTTTAAAAAATAGCCTATATAGGTTAATCCAAAACATTAATCATCAGTTCTCAACATTATCAAGGTGTTCTTCTAAAGATTCACCAATGTATATAATTGTCCTGAAAGAAATTGAATTATACTTCTTTGTAATATTTGGTTAATTATGTTTCTGGGATTTTTTAGGAGGGAAATCCTTCAAAACATATCCATAAAATAATAATAATAAACATCTGAAAAATAACAAAAGGAAGAAATGATCTAATATATTTATGTTACTTAAATGTAACAGCAATAAACAAAATTTATTATACAGTACAAGTTAGGAGATATTCTGTATAGTTTAATTTTAAAAAAGAGTATTGAAATATGGGTTGTGTTTGAATTAATTACTAAGTTTTCTAATTTCATAATTTGCTTTTAATGGGTCTTGTATTAGTTTAAAAATCACAAATTAATATTATTTATACCATTGTAGAATAATTATTCAGTTGTGTTAGTTGCTATGTTAGCATTTACTTTATTTCTAGACCTACTTTTGGGTTTTGAACGATGAAGAAGATTTTGAACGTGCATTTAAATTGGGAGCAACTGGTATAATGACTGATTATCCAACAAAATTGAGAAAGTTCTTGGATAAAAAAGCTATGAATAACAAGTCAAAGTGAAATACAATAATATGTCTCTATATGTGATTGAATGCTAGTCTTTGTTAAAAACTGATTTTTACAGTGTTATTTTATTGATATTTTAAATGTAGTTGACTGCTATATATATATAGCATGCAATCAAGCTCAAATTATTTTTCTTTGTTTTGTTTTTAACATAAGTTATGAAAATATCAAATTTTGAATAGTTTTTTTATTAAATATTAAATGTATAAACATATTAAGTTTTAAATTATATTTTAACTCTCTGAGAACAAGTTTTCAAAAGGATCCTTTTCATGGGCTCTAGATCATACATGTCAAACTTCAATCTGGCACTAAATATTTATTTTTGAATTTTATAATACTTAGTTAATGTTTAACTCATTCAGGACCATGCAACTTTTCTTGTTAAGCCTAACTGCATTTAAAAAGTTAATATAAAATGCATATATATGAACTGCATATATATGCATTACTGTATTAAAATACGCCATAATTTATAGTTTATAATTATTCTAAATTCTATGTGTTCCAAATTCAGATCACACTAGTGTGATCATGGGTCTCAGAATGGACACAATTTTACACATGATATTGTGTTCCCTGAAGTCATCCCCCTCAGGGGGCTCACCTTCTTTAGGTGAGTGCGGGTTTCATGCTCCCGAGGTGCCCTAGTGATCTTTTTCTTTTCCCAAGGGGTTTACTCTCTTTGGTAAACTCGGGTGTCACGACCCCGGGGTACCCTAGTGATCCTTCTCTATTTTCGACCATGTGTGTATATACTTTTATGTGTATATATATATATTTTTAAAAATATATGATTTTTTCTTTTAACTTGTGTTTGGCGCAGCTTGGCCAAAGTTGGCCCTTGCGCCATTAAAATTCATATTCACTTCACTCCCTGAAGTGATCCCATATATGCGATCATGGTCCTGAATGGGTTAAATCTGTTTGCTGTGAAAAGATACTTTCTATACTTTTGCTGAACCATTTTATTGAAGAACAAATTTTTTTCATAGTTCTGGAACAAATAACATAATTAAAAACCATATATATTTTTTTATATAATTTCTGATTATGCATTCATTTTTCTTTAATATTGATTATTGTAACTAAAATCAATCTTTTTAAAAAAAGTTTGAATGATTTATTTAACTTTATGGTTAATGAATATGAAACGATGATAAATGAAGAATCATCCCAAATATTAATATTTGAGAAATATAAAATTAATCGCATAATTTTATTTTTTTAATAATCAAATTTGTAAAAGTGTCATCTAAAATGCTTTTATTATTTATTTCTTTTACACTTCCATCAGGTTTTGTATAAAAAGAATATTTTTTTGTCAATGTATTAAACTACTCTATATGTTTTTCAAGTAACCTTCCCTATATATATGCAGCTAGTGTTATTTTGTTAGACTAATTAAGGAAATACCGCAAAATCTGGTGTATAACGTGCACTTTTAACTCAAAAAATAAGATCGAAATTTATGGGTGCCCGTTATACGCCGAGTATAAAAATGATAACTTTAAAAAAAAAAAAAAAAAGAGGAGCATAAAAAAAATTAGACTTCTACTTAAGTGAAAATAATTTTTATTTTAAAGAAATGACATTCTTTATGAACTTAAAGGATTGTAGTTCTAGAAGTATACTCCTTTTTAAAAGCTTGGGATGATACCTCGAATAAATGACTTCAAAACATAAGAACATTGCACTCGTACATTTCAAGTTTTTTCAAAAAAAGGGGTGCACATTATACGGTAAATATACCTAAAAATTAAAAAATACAGCTCGAAAGTATAGGTGCAAGTTATACACCGGTGGGCGCTATACACCGGATTTTACGGTACATACAAGTCATATATGGTGTGATTTTTCTTGAAAATTAATTATGATCTAAATTATATATAAGGGAAAATAAGTATTATATATTCAATGTAAAAAAAATCTTTACACTTTTCTTAAGACTATTAACTTTTTAAAATTATTAAATAGTCCTTTTTCTTAATTTGTATGTTATATGAGTAATACCATAGTTATTTGTATATTTAAATATTTGGCATGTCTGTTCTAGAATTGCTTGCAAATTTCCTTGAAAAAAAAAGAGAGATGCTATTTTTATTAAATAGACTAGTAATCTTTGTATAAGTCCTCATTAAATTTATTTAAAATTTCAAATATGTTATATTAGTAGATTTCCACTCCTTGCACAAATGATCTGATAGCTGAAAAAGAATGTTTTGATTAGAAATCTCACCACAAAATCTTAAAATATATAGACTTAAATGGAAAATAATTTTTTTAAAGTCTATTTAGTGTTATACCTTAATAGTTTGCCACCTGTATTACTTAGACTTGCACAGTTTCAATGCACACGACACGAATAAGATAATTATTGTGATACATTGTTTTGAACTTTTAAATATGAGCCTTCTTGCTAAATATAATGAAATATAAATTTTCAAAGCAGTTTTTGATACTTATAAGTTTTGTATATATTATCTTGATATATACTTAGAACAAGAATAATGGTTTGTTTCAATCAATCATATTTATGCAAATGTGTAAATAGTTGATTGGATTTGTAATGTAAGTAAAAATAATAGGAAATTGGATTATTTATTGTATTTTTGGAAAAGTTGAATAATTTAATGTGGGATCAATATTCTCACTTTTTTTTAAAAAAGTATTTTTGTTTGTTAAAAATTTAATTCTTATTTTACTCTTGAAGTTTTAATTTTTTTAAAAATATTTATCATTTTATTTTGCATCAGTGTTATGCTTTGCTATGGTATTTATAAATAAGATATTTATTACTAGATTTATTTTTAAGTTATATGTATTATTTTCTTTACAAAAAATATTAATTGTTTTAAGTATTCTTAAATATTATTATGTAACCTGATGTATTTTAAGAATATTTTAAAATTCAGTGTAAATATAATTTGTTCAGAGCTTTATTTTTACTTAAAATACATAAAGCAATTTCGTATTTGCCATGGCAATCCTTTTGTGATATTATGTAATATGAGATTATTTATCTATTTTTAATTTTTTTAAAGATGAATTGAAAATCAAAGTAGGAAATCATTACTTTCTTAAAATTCTTTGAAGTCTTTCTTGTTATGTACAGAATTATAATTATATGCTGTACATTTATTGTCATTGTCGATATTAATTTTACTGTTAATATTGTTGATTATTGCTGAAAGAAATGCTTCCAGATATTGTTTTCATGGTTTAAATTTTGCCGACATAAAGTCAGATTTAATGTAAATTGTGTGGTTTTTATAGTTGATGTTTAAATTGTTATGAATGTTGACAGATAAAAAAATTTATATTTAAATCAGAGTATAGTCTGACATAACTGTTTCCTTCCTTATACAAGTGCAATATTTTTTTCCACTGTATATTTATTTTAGTTTTACTATTTCATAACGTTTGAAATTTTTGTCCCTTGCTCTAAGTTGAAAATGTCTGTAAAAAAATATCAAAGCAATATTTCTACACTTATGTTTATAAAAAGCGAAATTCTATGTTATTAGTATGTTGTTTTGATGTTTTACTGATTAATTCATATTAAAGTAAAGAATTTCACAATTCAAATTTTTCTTGATTTTTTTTATTGATTCTTTTTAGCTTTTTATAAACTATGTTGAAAGAAAAATTTTAAAGTAATTGCTTATTTTAAAATAGGAAGGTCCCTGTTGTAACATTTCAATGTATTTAAGTGTCATATCAATTGCATTAAACATAAATGTATATGCTTGTAAATTGTGTGCTTGTATTTGTGTATTATAAAACTGTAAATGTATTTGCGTGAAGACTGGAGGGTCTTAAATTTGTATCAAATTTAATTTATTGCTTTTATTTTGTAAAGCTTTTATTTCATAAAAGAACTTAGACTGCCCTTTTTACTTGTTATTAATCTAATATATCTTAGATTACTTAAAATGTTACGTATCTATTACACAGACTATACAGTTAATGGAAGGATAAAATTGATGTATTTTTTTATTATAAAATAATCTGATTTTTTTAATAATTAATCTTAACTTAATTATACTTTATTTGATTCAAAATAATTACTTGAAAAATTTTGAATATGTAAGATTTTACATTGAATAATTTTACCATACCTAAAATATTGAAACTTCTTTCGTAGAAACTCCATGTATCAATTTGGCTGCTCATTTAACATGTTTGTTTGAAAATTCATAACAAATAAAACATTAATGTTTTGCTTTTAAAGAGTAATTTTATTTATGTAAAATGGTTCCCTTTCAAAATTTTCGAATTGTAGAATTTAAGAATTGAGAGAATAATTTTTATGTAAAATTGAGTACATATTTTGTTAAGTGGGATTTTGGCAGTGTAACATGCATTTGAGTTCTGTAGCAACCTATTTCCATACAATGATATTTATATATATTTTTTGAATATGAAAAGTTAATTTTTTGTGTAGATTTTATTATAATATTAATAATTTTACCTTTTTTAAAAATGAGTGTATTTTCCCATTATATCTTGTGTATATATATGTATGTATATGTATATATGTGTGTATATACTGGATCTTAATTACTGATGAGCTTTCTGTTTTTTATTTAACAGAACGTTTTACGTTGACTTGCTATTTTCTTTCTTAGTTATACTATAGAGATTTTCTTGTTATTTTTTTTAAAATTATTTTTCTAATATTGAAAAACTTAATAAAAGAGGAGAGTTAGAATTTGTTCAAAAGTCATTGAAATATTTGAATAACAGACTCAATTTCATTGCTTCTTTCGAAATATTCCTTTAGCTTGTTGATAGATATGATAATCTTGTAAACTGTAATATTTCTCCACTTTCTTTGTCTTTTTATAAAAAAAGAAATCCACTTAAATTATGTGAATGGGAAAATGTGAAATGATACTTAATTAAATTCATCTTATAGTACTACATTATAAACCTTTAGTGTTTTATTTAAATGTGAAAATATATTTTTGTATTTTTATTAACAACAGTCTTGTAAAAATCTGTTTCTTTTCTCCTAGATTTGTTACATGAATAATTTATCTTTATATTTTATTCCAATTTTCTTGGTACTATGCCTCCTAGTTCATAGAGCAGCCTTGGTGCATGGCGCATAATGTAATTCTGATTTTGTTTTTAAAAATCATGTGTAGTACAGGAAAAATGAAAATTAAGATTTATTTTATAAAATTTTAATTCAATTAATAAAGAGTTAATAATTATTATATTCGTAGGCTTGAAATGGTTTCTGGGAATTTTAGAAACTATTTTCAGAACTTACAGCTTTTGTATTTATTTATTTATTTTATTAAATGGATAGTTCTGCTTTTATTTACATTGAAAAAACCATCTAAATGAGTTATAACCTACCACTTTAAAAGATAGACTTATTGGCAAATATGGGAGGAATTATGTCTGAACTGCTGCAAAATTTTTGGAATGTATATGTGATACCAAATATGCAATCTCTAAGTCACTACTAGTGATACAAAGCAATATATGCTGCTGTATTATGTATTGCACGAAACATTATTCAAACACTTCTCACACATTTTGTAATGAAAAAGGCTCCAGTGCCTTTTCTTCCTTTCACCTATTATGTTAAAATGGTGTGCTGTATTATGTGGAAAATGTCTTTTTATAAATTTTTTTATGTTAAATAGAAAACTTCATGTGTTAATTTTTATAATGCTCGCTGTTCTAATGTACATTTTATGTATACAGTTGACCTCTATTTAGAAAATTTTTTCTATTTTGCACATTTTTCCTGGAATCAGGAACATTTTATTATTTTCTTTGTAAAATAACCTCTAAATAATTAAGTGCATTTTCTACTTAATGAACTTTTTCTCTTGTTTCGATTTTTTTCCCTCCCTATTTTAAAAACATTTCTGGATATTTCAAATCATTCTCTCTTTTAACGCATTTTATAGTGATCTCAATGGTCAAGAATTAGTTTTACTAGATGCCTAACTTATCTAGAGCAATGATTTTTCAAATAAAAATGTTAAAATTGATTTTATCAGCAATTAAAATACAGGATGCATATGGAAATGTACACTTAAAATTACTTGCAGGCTTCAAGTTAGAAAATATCATTAATTTTAATGGAAAATTATTTTTTTAAAATTGAAAATACATGGTGTATTACCTGGACAATGTATCCCCCCCCCTTTGCAGATTTTTTTTTGATGAGTAAGATTTATAAAATAAATAGATATTAATTTACCAAAAAAAAAAATGAATACTTACTTTTTTTTATATATAGTGTTTATGAATGTAAAATCTGTTTTATGTTGTTTCTAAAGTAAATGAAAAAGTCTATTTAACAAATTTTCCATATAACAAACTTTTTTTTCAGGATTTAGTGACTTTGTTAAATAGAGGTCTGATGGTATAAAATGTTCATTTTTTTTTGTTAGTAAATGTCATATTTGTCCTGTTATCCTAATAACATTAAATTTATTTCTGTACATTATGTGTATCATTTTTTTGTTTGTTTGCATAGATATATTTTGCATAAACTGCTTAAAAAATCAGCTTTTATAATCCTATAAAATATTATTTATTTATATATACTTTTATTTTTTTGAATGTTGTGAATGTGAAATGTGATAATTTGTCTTCAAGACAATAAAATTTTAACAAAAAAAAATTGGTGCTTAATTTTTATTACCTTATTTTACACTTAAATATTTAAGATATGAATATTGTAAAAATTGAAAAAACATATTTTACTTAGATCATTTAATTATTCGATTAATTGGAAATTGATAACCTAGTTTGTAAATTTTTAAAGCCTGGCAGATATTATTGACTATAATACATGTTCCTAAAAACGAAAAAGATTTAATAAACATTTAGAAACCAAATTATTAACTTTAAAATAGCAATGAACAAATTTTATTGGTAAATTGAGTTCACAATTACTCAAATAAATTTAAATGCCATTAATAAAGTTAATATATATTAAATTAATAATTTTTTACTGTATTCTGATATATATATCAAGAAAATTCAAATTACTCTGGATTCTTTGTAACAAACTGAGCTACTACGTAAGTTTTTGTCATTTACAATAATAAGCTAAAATTATTATTTATTATTAAAATGTTATAATAAAGAATAATTTAATATTCAATATTATTCAAAATATTTGTTACATAACAAACTTTGAAACATATTTATCAATTACTTCTCATTTCTGAAAAGTGTTTGATAAATTTGTTTGAAATTAATCATTGAATATGTTAAAAAATAAAATGATTTTTTTATTGTTGATGAAAAATATGATTAATTTATTTAAAGAATTACATAGAATAATATTTAAATATGTATGAACTTTATTATTGTTTTTTACCTTTAATGTGCAAATAAATTGTTTTTTCAGCTTATGAATTATTGCTCTAATGAAATTGCTGGTATGCAAATATGTTTGTGTGCACTGGGCAATGTGCAATAGCCACAATTACGAGAATTTTTATGCAGAAATATAACCTTCTGGAGAATATCGTGCAGTTAAAAAAAAATAAGGAAACTGTGTAATTTAATTTTCTAACAGAATTTCGGTATTAGGATGTTAGCCGACAGCCAGTGGGGGAGGGGCGGTCCAAGATTCTAGGGGGCCCAAAGGTTACGGTTTTGCAGTGTTCCTGGAGTAATTAAAGAACTTCCTGAGTTGTTTTTCTCTTTGACTGGATAGCGCATGCTGAAGTAAATAATTGAAGAACGGGATTAATGCATGCACCATTGTGTAAGAGGAGAAGGATCATTTAAAGAATCCACTATGCGACATGTAATCGCTAAAAATAGTGAAGCGAAGATTTTTTTAGAGCTTTCTACTTAAAATATAATTCCCTTTCACACACTTTGGAAATTTTTTGCCAAGAGTTAGAGAGAAAAGGAGTAAATTAGCAAAAAAAAGGAATATATCGTTAGGGGGATGAACAAGTTCCTAGCCCTTTCGGGCTTTAATTTCTAATCATTGGAATTTGGAGTGACTTTATTCTTGCGCTTTGGTGATTTAATGTACTAATATGTTAAAATCAATGAAAAGAACAAATGAAGTATAAAAATGCATTAAGTAATAAAGGAATATAATCATTGATGGGAAGAAAAAATTTTCAAAGACGTGGCGCCATCTATGAGTAAAAGATTTAAATAATCCTATAAGGTAAAATGAATATATCAATGATTCTCAAGCTTTATTAAGTAAATTTTTCCCTTGGTGACCTATTTGAGTCAAACAATGTGGCCAGGATAGCCTAGTGGTCAAAATATCGGATCGTGGCTAGCATGTAACGACTTTGAGCCCAGTACCACTAAAGACCCACTGTGTAGGGCAACAGTGATGTACGTTACTTCTGTTGAGAGCTCAAACGGCATCCCGTTGGTGTGGCGTGGTAGTTAGAGGAGACAGGGGGTGCCAGCGCAGTGTCGTCCACGTCACTTGATCATGGCTCAAAATTACGAGGTCCATCGCCGAAAGCCCTCATGTAGCTGAATAGTGCGACGTTAATATTCACTCACTCACATAATTTGAGTCAATCAATAACTAAATACGAATAAAACAAATTTTACAAAATCCTGTGGTGCGCAATTTCAGAGCCACTTTGTTGCCACTTAGCTGCATGATTTTTTAAAATTATTATTTCGATTTAAAAGCTTCGCATAACCTTTCCAAAGGAGGTTTGCCTGCTAAGAAATCAATTTAGCTACATTTCATGAAAATTCCGGTAGATGGCAGCTGGGGTGGCTCTAGTCCTGGACAAACCAAACCGCTGCCCGGGCGGCATTTCGATAGAGTTTGAGAAATTTACTTTTTATTTGTTACAAATTTTTTAATATATTTTCTGAAATATTGTTGGGGGGTGGTATTGCATTTATAACGTATCTTATTTTCTTATTTAGTATATATATACTCTGTTTAATTCCAGTTTTTCTTTTCTGTTGAAATTTGAAGGGCTAGTAGAGATCATGAAATTTGATATAACTACCCATTTTTTTTTCACTGAAAACTTTCTCTCCATTTCGTAGAGGGTCACAACGGACATTTTTTTCACTCATATGATGTCCGGTGTCATCAATCAAAGGGGCAGAGGTAATTAGAGTTTTAGGTAGATAAAGAGCTACATGGGACGTTTATTATTTTGGTCTCGAGTGTAGTTTTACTATAAGTTAAAATAAACACGTGAGATCCCCACCATTAGTAAACTCTTTTTCGACGAAGTTGGCCTGCTGACACAGCCGATTCTTCCTCTTACATTTCACTCGTTTCAAGTAATAACAGGTAATTATGTTAATTTCGAAAATGTTATTAATTTCGAATGATTTTGTATTTTTTAAGACTTAAAATAATATATAAAATTGTTATACTACCTTTTTGTTCACAAGTTTTATAGGTGTGTGTCTATGTGAACAATTAACCTTTTTAAATATAATTTTTTTGCTTTGGAGAGTGGGGCGATATTTTCCATCTTTGTCGGGATAGCAAAACTGCTAGGGCCAGCCTTGATGGCAGTTATACTAAAATTAGATTTAAACTGCAAACGTAAGAAAATTATACCAATATGGCTGTTGTACGGTTGGTTCTAACATTAAAAATTATATCAAATTAGTTTTTGTAGCGTTATAAAAATATATTGAAAAAATGGTTCTTTATCAATTTTTATTGTAGAATTGTTATAATGGGGGTTTATTTTCATTTATAATGTTTTTGTTTTCATTTGGCAAACACTATAGATATTATGCAGAGATTGAGTGTGTATTGACGTCGCGCTCTAAAAACGCCAGGGATATTAATGGAAGGAATCGTGATTTTTTGTACCGCGTTGGTCAAGTGAAGAGGACGACACCTGAGTTGGTACACGATCCCAAAACTTGCAAATAACTCCAACGTGAGGGCTTTTGAGCCACGACAGATTAAGGTATGCGACCACGTTCGGAATCGTGATTTAAAAAAAAAGCGCATAAATGGATAATTTTCATGATATTTAGTGTCACTTTGATTAGAATACATGTATAAAATTGTTTTAAGGACATTTGACAAAAAATTATTAAAATACAATATTTTAGCAAAATTAACTTGGAATAACCTTTATTCAAAATGTTCTCCTTTTGTGAAAAATGTTCTATTATAATAATATTTTGCCTGTATATAGCTCAGACCTCTGTACAGAGACTCAAATATGATTTTTGAAAAATTCACATTATTTTCAGAGTTACAACCCATTGAAATAATTATCGGTGTTTATTTCTTAAAATTTCTCCCCTCTGTTGTCGTAAAACATGGTACATAATACACGATGGTACAAATGGTAAAACATAAACCCACTTCAATGTTTCAAAAATTCTAGTTAAGCCTCTGTACAGAGGTCTGAGCTATACGGGCAAAATATTATTATAATAGAGCATTTTTTACAAAAGGAGAATATTTTGAAAATGGGTCAATCTATGTTCATTTTTTGTCAAAAATATTGTACTTAAATAATTTTTATTGTAATGATACTATTAAAACAATTTTTTATACATTTTGTAATCTAAGTGGCAGTAAATATCATAAATATCCATTTATACGCTTTTGAAAAATCACGGTTCCGAACGTAGTCGGATACCTTAAATGGGCATCAATTCTTCTACTTGTAGGATCTGCAGGGGTATCAGGGACTCTACAATACCAGCCACAAGTTCGTGATCAGGACTACTAGGCTACCGTAGCCACATACAAATGTACAGAAGTCGAATCTTTACGATTTCCCGAAATTTACACTGTGGCAGATAACAGTATGAATCGTCTTTGAATTGAAACATTTATATTTAGGAGCAATATTTCCAAGATTATACACCGTATTTATTTGTGAATCCATACCGTACTTTTTTTCCCAATGTTAATGCTACTGAAAATTGGGTGCGGCTTACAATCGAAGGGGGACAACTTTGTTGGATGGGGGAAGTTGAACATGATACTTTGATGGCTAGAGCTATTACATGTTCATATATGTGTTTAAAAGTTTTTAATTCTATTAAAACAAATTAATTAATCATTTCTTATTAGTTCTCATTTAAAAAATTTTTAAATCTCATAAACATCGGATATTGATGAATCATTTTATACTACTTTTTTTTTTCTCACAAAGTATTGAGAATTTGGGATGTGGCTTAGATTCGAATAAATACGGTATTCAAAATATAAGCAGCAACATTTAGCCATTGTAAATTTTTATTCATCAAATTTTGTAAATCAAATGTATCGTACATTGATTTTCTACCTTCATATATAAAACTTTTTTCCCTAATAAGAGAATTTACTATACTCGTAAAATGTAAACCTCAATTAATATAAATGAATTCAATGATTTTATTTTATAGACAGGGCCGATCCTACGATGTCTGCCCGCCCTCGTGCGAGACCCTAATGTGCCACCTCTCTAGAGAATTTTTCATATTTTGACTAATACTTATATTTAAAACCCATATAAATATTTTAACTACTTATTATAAAACTTTACACATTTTTACTTATTATACCATTACCTTTGTACATTTTACTTACAATAATACTTATATGTTTAATTCCTTATAGTAATACTTTTATTTTTAATTACTTATTATAATACTTTTACATATTTACTTAATATAATACTTTTTCATATTTTACTTATTATATACTTTACATATTTAATTTCTACTATAAATACTTATACATTTAATTACTTATCGTAATACTTATACATTTAATTACTTATCGTAATATTCTTTTATATTTAATTACTTATCGTAATACTTTTATATTTAATTACTTATTATAATACTTTACATATTTAATTTACTTATTAGGAAGTGCCCATATGTTTAATTACTTGATAAAATACTTACATATTAACTTACTTATTATAATATACTTACATATTAACTATATTATAATATGTATACATTTATTATTTATTACAAGCTACTTGCATGTAATTAATTACTTATTACAATGCTCATATATTTAATACTTATTACAATGCTTTATATATTTAATTACTTATTTAATACTCATATACCTATTGAGGTTATAATCTCATCTACCTGTATAAGGTATAAGAGTAACAAACATAAATAAAATTTGAAGAGCGAAACATTTTTGGTCAGCTAATGGGTTCTGATCATGACAAAATACTTCAACAAAATAAAAAACAACAAAAATAATATTACCTTTGTGTGACAAGTAATATAAAAAAAAAAAAAAAGTTTTAAGTCAATTCCTACTTAGATCACCAAAGAAAATTTTATTTTAGCTACTTTTTATTAAATAGTTACAATTAATACAAATATACAACATTAGAAATATCAATACATTAAGAAGTGAATAAATTAATTGTTGTTAATTATTAAAAGTATGTATTATCATCCAAACAATGCCAATATAAAATTTCCGGTTCAACTGAATGCTTTGAAGCGAGAGAAAAAACCGTTTCAAATTTTGACACAAGTCGCCAACGTTGCTGTATTTTGCAATTCTTTAAATAATTAATTTTAATCAATTAATTTTTTATTGATTATAATTAAATTATTGTATTGTCATCCAAAATAATCATATATATATAAAATTGTCAGCTCAATTGAACGCTTTAAAAATATATTTTATTCACGAGTGAAAATTCCACCAAGCTAAATAAATAAATAAACAAACTAACTAATAAATAAATATATAGAGAGTATGAGTTAATAGAAGGAATTGAAAAATAGACATTTTTTTTTATAATTAGAAAAGCAAAAACTACAGTATTTACTCAGAAAATATAATCTAAATAAAAAGTGCTAAAGCATAAATCTCGTGAAACGAAAAGTGTATAAATCAGTCCTTCTACAAAGACTACTTCATAATTAATTATCAAACAACTTTTCTGCCTTTCCGAGAAGCAAATTTGTCAATAATTTTGGGGAAATCAATTTTTTCAGAGATTTCGGATTCAATAGAGAATGTGTCCATATCTGAAAGCATTTCTTGTGTAGTATGCCCAAAAATTTTTCTAAAATATATACCTTACCATTAGTAATGCTCACACATATAATAATAAACTTTGATTGTTCTTTGTGACTAATATCTGGTGTAGAGCCAAGAATTATAGAGTAATTTTTGCTTTTTTAATAATGCGTGTTATCTCATTACAAAAAGATTCGGCTAAGATAATAAGTATTTCATTTTGAAAATACTGCCGTAAGAGAGAGAGTCGTGGGAAACCAACGGGAAGACGTTTCAGCTCTCGACAGATTTAACGTGCCTCGCTGCCCTACACGGCGGGTCTTTAGTGGTACTGGGCTCGAACTCATAGACATGCCTACCATGATCCTATACCTTGACCACTGGGCTACCGCAGCCCATGCTGCTCTAAGCAGTGTGGAATACGTGTTATTTTTGCATTTACTGACATTATTAAGGTGTTCTGAAATAACTGGATCAAGTTTGGCCCAATATCTAAACTGCCTTTAAAAAATTACCATTATCTCGGCTTTGTAATAATAGTTCCTCTGTATGCCAGAATTTGGATGGCTAAAAGCCCATATTTCAGCAAATCATTTTTCGAATGATGGCGCGTGATCGCTTTTCCACCCTCGATTGAATACATTTTATTTGTTCAGTCAATAGGTACAATTTCTTTCCAGCCTTGCTTTTAATTAGCCCACGATGTATACACAGTTTGTAGTGTTTTTGGGTGTATTTTATAGTTATTATCAGTGGCGTAACATTGCATCTGCGTTGTATGTGTAAGGGGACAGGGTTTTAGAGGCCCTTAAAGCCTGACTGCCGCCAGTACCCTTACCACTTTAGTCCGGCGGGGATCCGACCTGGTTTGCAGGAGGCGATGTTCTCCGTTACGCCACTTTAAGTTTATTTATAATAATTAAAAAAATACATTTGTTTCTCATTTTAATGAGAATTTGAGCGGTGATTTTGAACAAAATGTGACAGTCGCTTAGGGATATTTTCGCATTTAAATATTAACACAAAAAATCTTATTTAAAACCGTATTTTTATAATAATTCTGCTACAGATTTTTTACGGATAATTCAGAACGAAAAAGAAAGTAAACATTGACAAACTAACCTGATTATTGTTTTAATCATTAAAAAAGCTGATAAAATATTCTTAGATTTTTGAGAGTTGTTAGCGTAGAATATCATTTCATTAATCGGCAATATAACACGAAATCACTTAGCAAGACATTTTATAATTTAAAAATCGTAATATTACTAATTTCTTTGTGTGTCATGCTCAAGGGCCAGAAAACCCATAAAAACCGCATTTTCAATATTTGTTCGAGTCTCATGTTGAAAAAATTAGATCACAATAAACATGTCAAATGAAAAGGTGAAGTAATGTTGAACAGTAATGGTATATATATATATGTATGCGTTTCTCGTTCTGGAACTTGAAGCTGTCTTATGAAAAAAAATAGCATTACTTCAGGATTAATACTATTTTAGTTTTAATCGCAAGATAAATTTTTTTAATTTCTACGAATAATGCAGATTTTCAACATTTAAATTGATAGAAAGTTAAGGACAAAATAATGAAAAGCATTGACATTAAAATGTTATGATTGTTTCTTTGTATATAAACTGTATTAATACTTTTAAGAATAAACTAAAAGAAATATTAAAAATTTATTTGAATTACATAAATTTTTTACTTAAAAACATACTGAAGATGGAACTAAGGAGCTAAAAAAATAATATACAAAAATTTTAGCTTCAGTCGGGACGGAGTAATAAAAAGTAATGCATCACAGAATAATAAAGATATTCAAAGATTCATTATTTAACGTACACAGCTGTCTATCGATCTATCTGTCTTCCTATCTATGTGCTCAATTTATACGTACTTTTAGAATTTTATGAAATATTCTTAAACAGAATATACCTGAATTTTAATATAAGTCTATAAATCCCAAGTATTTTCATTATTTTGTCCTTAACTTTCTATCAATTTAAATGTTGAAAATCTCATTATAAAATTAGTAGGTAAACGAACGTGACTATGCGTACGACTAGGTGTATCTATCTTTTTACGAACCGCACGACGTAGAAACTCGCCAAAGGTACCAAAAAGAATGGGAATGATCTGAGAAATTCATTTTGGACCATTTATAGTCCGGATAGTTGCAATTAGTTAAAAATATATATTACTTAAAACCTTAAAACGCCTAATTATTTTACCCTGTGAGCATTGCCGAGTGGTGAAGTTCCAATTTTTCTCGACCTTTTCTTTTTATTCCAGACGTTTTTAAACATGATCTAATTTTATGAGACTCAGACAAAAAATAATTACAAAATCGGAAACATTTACTTTGCCACGATACGGTATAATTTATTTTACAAAATAATCATATTTTCTATTTTTTACGATTCAAAATGATAAAATCGTTTTTATGAAAATGATTTCTAAATTGCCCAATTGTTTTTCTTTCACGTTAATGAAATGATGTTCTGCACTAAAAATATTCATGCTTTTCTCTTTAGAATCAGTCATTTAAACAAAATATCAAAAACTTTTTTTTCATTTTACGATTTAAAAAAATACTCAAAATTTTATTTAAATATTTAATAATTTCTTTATTTATAAAAATAATCTCATGAAACTTTTTTCCATGTTTAGAACGATATTATCCGTAATCTGTACAAAGATTGAAAATTATTAAAAATTACGTTTTTTTTTTAAAAAATGTTTTTTGTTTTTCTCTTTTTGCGAGAAATATTTAAGCATTATTTTAGTCACATTTTTTGTTTAAAAATCACCGTTGTTTGTAATCGATATATGAAATCTGAAGGCATTAACTTAAAAGTGAAGCCCGAAAAAAATTAAAACTTTAACAAATAACGCAAATTTTACAATGGAGTAACTTCATGGACAGACTGAAAGCAGTCAGTAATCACATGGAATTCCAACGTCAATAAACAACACACGTGCGATCTCAAGCATTAGGTTCCTGCCCGTTTGTGTTGACGTCGTTCTTGGTCAATATTCAGTAATTTTATCTAATTCAAAACATATAGATATCATTGTATTTTTTGCATTGTTCTAGTATTGCCTGTATCTGTTAGGAAGTATTTTTTAACGACTCTTTTACATGATTTTTGTTGTTATTCTCTGCTTTATTTATCTAGTTAAACAGTATTCGTCATGCTACGTTAGTGTTAGCTGGGATATTTATTTATATTATTTCTTGAGATTCACTTAGATATACAGCTTTCTTAGTAGTTATTTTGGGTTATGTTAGTAAATTAATTTTGTAGTTCTTGCTTTATTTCTCTCTGTTTTTCACAAGAATGGCTCATAGCATAGGTTCAGAAACCGCTTCTTTTGAAACTCTGGTCAATTTGCACGAAATATTAAATTATAGTGCGAAGTTTTCCAGTGCCACTGGAAATCGAAATGTTGCTGCAAATATATCGAAAGAATTAAAATTATTCGACGATAAATTCGTAAGCAAGATATCATTTACTGAGCCTGATTTCTTAATGAATGATGATTTTTATTCAAGGCTTTGTTAAAGCCGAAATTGAAGAAAGAAGTGACGTACAAGCCATTCGTGTTCAAATCAGAACAACTTGTCAGGTAAGTTAAAAATTGATCATTGGTTTAATTTAGGAATTTTTAAAGACTGATTATGATTGCATTACTATTTTCTATTTCTCACTCTTTTATAATTTAATATAACTAATTGTTTTTAGCGTACAAAATAGGATTCTATGTAGTAACATTGATGAGTTTATTTAATTAAAAAGTTCATTCCCCAGAGATAAAAGGAACTGTGAATGGACTAATTTATATTTTTAATAGCTTCCCATTATTAGTGATAAGTTTATAATTTGTTAATAAGTTTATAATATATTAAATATTATTTTTGAGAGTAGCATTGAATATCAAAATTTCATTGTTTTCTATTTTAATGAATATACATTATTAAGCTTTAGTCATTCATATAAGTATTGCTATTTATTAGTAAATTCTAATTTAGTTCAACACATTAAGTAAACACAAAAATGCCAAACCATTTGAAAAGAGATATAAATTTTCATTTTAAAACTTCAATTCAATAGGAGTAATATTGTATACTTGTTAGATTCTCCCAAGTTGTTAGTAATTTTCTTATGAGGCATGATATTTTTAATTGAAATACTTTATGACGTGTTTTTTTATAAACTGTTAATTTTTATTTATTTGAAATTTTCATTTTACATGATTTATTTATTTAAATTTTTAAATTATGATCTTTATTTAAAATAATTGAATTTAAACTGGGCACATAAATTTATAACTTTAGCATAAGGATTAATAAATTTTTCAAAATGTATTAGTCAGTAGACTGATATGTAAATACCGAAAACTTATATGAATTTGCAATCTAATTTTAAAATTTATTACTTTAATATTTGAATTTTAATTAACTTTGGGTTTTCGTGCAACATGTACTTGTCCTTCTGGAGCACTCCAGCATTTTTATATGCATGTTTTTGCTTTATTCATACAATCAATGATTACATAACCAAACTGTATGAAGCTCTGAATTTCTTCCGTTCCCATTTCTTCATTTTAGAGCAGATTGGTTCACATCTATTTTTAAATAAACATTTACATTAATGATTTTTTTTAAATTTTGTAAATTTTTGCATATAATTACTTTTTAAGCTTCATTTACTTTTATATTGTGGTCTTTCAAATCATGTTCGAGTAATATTTATAAGTAAGCTTTTGACTGACTTCTATTATAGGCATCACGCTTTGTAGATGGTGATAAAAGAACATTAATGGGCCCAAATTAAATTTATTCATCTGATTCAAACAGGTCATTATACAAGTATTTTTTTTTGTATTTTTAATGAGGAAAGGCAGTAACATTTTTTGTGATAGATAATCTTCATAATGAACTTCCTTTACATGCTTGTCTTGCATATAATATGTATGGTTATTTAAAGTATACTCTATATAGTGCTAGTTTTTTTATATAAAGTACAGAATTACTTCTGTTACTTTATTTTGAAGATTTATAGCATAAAATAAAACTTAAGTTTATTAAGATATTTAACCATTGAAGTATTTTCTAAAGTAACCTATTTAAAAACTTGACTTAAACTTAGCAAAAATTTTGAAATGCCATTTCAGTAGAAGTGGGGGCTTTGCATCTTTCAAAATTCTTCGGAAAAGATGGACTTTTGTAAACACAAAATTTGTTGGCACTGATCCAGGTTTTAAGTGCCTGCGATTAGTAAAATTTTGGTATTCGAAACATTCCTCTTCGAAATGATCCGAACATAGTACAGAAGCATAAGAAGGTATGCAATTTTTCCCGCCTAATCTTTGCTATCATGTTTTTAATAAATTTGGATTTTTTTAAAGGAAATTGGAAGAAAGTTTTGTTTCTGCAATTGTCTTTCTTTTTGGAATTATTGCATCCATATGCTGCACAGTATGTCATTTCTGAACGTCAAAAAAGAATAATTAACTAAAGTTTAAGAGCAAGATAGTAATGTAAACAAATGACGCTGCATGCACGTGCGCAAGAGGTGAACTGGAATCACGTGATCGTGACGTCACATGAATTTAGTCCATAGCCAAGGGTTTGGCGTCAAACGATTCTTTTCATCTCGGCCCGTCACGCTTGATGAAAGGTTACACTACGAAAGGAAATGCGCCTATAAATATTGAAAATCACCAGATTTGGTGATATTGAATAACTCTTCCTTTTATTTTAAATGCCTTTTATTTATTTTTTTCCGAAGATTTCGGAAAGTGCTCGGTTAGAGCGCTGGATTTCCAACGTTTGTACCCGGGTTCGAGACAACATCATCGCTTAGTTTTTACGATTTTTGCTAAAAAAAATACTCAAAATTTTATTCGCACATTTAATAACTTCGCCAGCAATTTTGTAATTGGAAAGATAATTTATTTCGTCACGATACAGTATGTTTTTTTTTTTTTTTTTTTTTACAAAATAACGATACCTTACATAACTAATGATTTTTTCTAAAATGAATCAATATCGATGCATTTATATGAAAATGATTTTTAAAACCTGATACTTTGATCTTTTAGAGTTAGTGATTTAAAAAATAAAATGCCAAAAACTCTTTTTTACGAATTTTTAAAAAAATACTCAAATTTTAAATATATAATTACTTATCAAACTCAATTTTTTTTATAACTTCTTCATTCATAAAAATAATTGCATGAAACTTTTTCCCGTGTATCGAACATTTAAAAAAATGCTCATAATTTTAATTGAACATTTAATATAGTTGAAAATTTTTTTTTAATTATAAAAATATATCTCTACTTTTTTCTCTTTTTGAACATACAACTATTTTTAAAAAGGTACATTGTCGTTTCCGGGGGCTAAAAAGTTGCAAAGTGAGTGAGTGAATATTTAAGTTCCACTGTTCACTAACTCGAAAACATTTGGTGACGCACCTCGACATTTTGAACCATTGTCAAGTGATGAAGATGAGACTTGAGCTGGCACCCTTCTTCTCCTAAATACCACACCAGCAGGAGGACGTTTGAGCTCTCAACAAATTTAATGTGCATCGCTACCCTACACGGCAGTGCGGGTTTTCAGCAGCACTCTTGATACACCAGCCTCGAGTCTGTAACCTTGATCACTAAGCTACCATGGCCACCATGTCACATTTATAAAAACTACTTCTCAAAGAATATCACACGTTGGAACAATATATACATATAGGGAGGTCCATAAACATGCAATGATAGTGAGAGAGTGAATACTAACGTCGCACTGTTCGGGTATATGAGGGCTTTTGGCGACGGACCTCGTAATTTTGAACCATGGTCAAGCGACGAGGATGAGACCTGAGCTGGCACCCCCTCTCCTAACTACCACACCACACCAACGGGAGGACGTTTGAGCTCTCGACAGATTTAACGTGCATCGCGCCCCTACACGGTGGTACTTTAGTGGTTATATATATATATTATATATATATTATATATTTATATTATATATATATTATATATATATATATTATATATATAATATATATATATATATATTATTATATATATATATATATATATATATATATATATATATATATATATATATATATATATATATATATATATATATATATATATACACATATGCATGTATGCAACAAATTTTTTTCTTCAAATGCATAGCTGGCAGTATAAAAAGTAATTTTTTTTCCTTCTTACTTAAATCTTTTGTATTAGTGAACATAGATTTGTCTAGATTTCTTATATAATTTCATCTAGTTTCTTTCAACCTTTACTAAAATGGAAAGTTCAATTTCTTACAATAAATTTTGATCAATACACTCAACAATTCATGCAATAAAAAGCACCAGTAAATTAAAAGAAAAAAAAACATCATTGCAAGACTTAACTTACAAGTTATAGATTATGCTTTCTGGAACTTGTAACTCAATAATTTTACATTTTTAGTTGTAGCCAC
>BMAU01006973.1:0-26098 GCA_019973935.1 Trichonephila clavipes | reverse complement strand
GAATCATCAGTCGATACGAATAATAATTCATGGCACTGACTTTCTTATTCGTTCCCTCACCTGTTTGTGGATTTATCATTTTTGATGTTAAAATGATATCCATCATCTCCTCGCCAAAACAGAATCGGATACTGCAATCCGTCGTATGAGCGATGAGTTTCGGAGACTCGCTGAATGTCACTACTTCTGCGATGGAAGAATTATGTCGCGCGATTCAAATTCTTCGCCAACTATAACGATCGCCACTTCATCGATTGTTGGTGCATTGAACTGTCTCTCGTGTTTGGCCAAACGGGTCTTTTGTCTGCTCGAATCACAACTGCATAGTCATCGGCTGGCATTCGTTGAATAAGCGGTTTTAAACAACCGAACTAATTCATTATGTGTTGATCGAAAAGGCCTTGTAACACCCCACAATTTCTCGTCTAGTGCCCGCATTATAATGACATCGTTGTTCAATTTGTTCATCACTGTTTGCCATAAAATAAATTTGAAGGAACTTGTGATCTCAAAGATCCGAGCAATGGTAGAAGCGATCGGCATGATGATAAATTTGCCCTTGGACTCTGAATGTGGCATATAATTTTCGTGCACGATGTTCGTTGCACCGGGCTGATGTCATTTGGAAGCATGAATTGTAGCGCTACGGATGTTTTCAAGAAATGCCGACACCTGCGTGTAACACCAGATAGAACGTTGACAGTGGTTGGGTGGTGAATGTAATTCTGGTAGCTTAACTTTTCCACTGGGCGCCGCATATTCCATATGGCGTTTCATTTTTAAATTTGAGTGCACTACAATACATGCAAATTTTATCCATTTTTTCCAATGACGACATTTTGATGAAGACTGTAATCATTATTACTGTCATAATGGAATGCACTAAGATTCAAATCAGCGTACAGTGTTCGTCTTGATCGAGCAGTGCTTATTCGGGCATTTTGCAGCCTTCTTTCCCGTGAATTCAGTTCTCTCAGAAGAACGAATCTGATTAGTACGTATTCGATCAGTTTCTAATCTTACTTCTGTTGGTCAGGCGATTCAGACGAAACGGGTCTCAGTGAAAAGCGTGTATGTCGAAGATTTTCCAGCCTTAATGCTTCGTTGCTCGTCTGATTCTGAGGGCTCGTAATGTGCTTTCTTCTCTTTTCGTGCTTGAGGTGTAGATCGGCCAATTGCTAGAGTCGCTTTGGAGGCATAATTATACAGGAACACGTGATGCTTTTGAATTTAAAAACGTCGAAAAGTTGCAGATGGTATAAGATGCTAATAAAGGAAAAAAAAAACGCACAGCAAATTCGTTCGGAATGTCAATCAGCAGTCAAATCCTTCACATACACATTCGATGATCTCGTAAATTCACTGTAGAAAATGAATATAATCAGCTCGCCAGGAAACTACAAATAGGTAATCGATTTAAGTATTTGTAAATTAATTCAGCTTATGATGAAATGCACAAAATTATTCGAAAAACTCTCCCAAATATAAAAATATGCACAATATTGTCTGTTTAATGTAAGCTAGATATGAATTTTGCACAACCTACACACAAATTCTTATGTCACTCTCGACTCGAAATGTCATCTATCGTTTTGCTTCATTTTGTTTCAATTCATATCAGCATGAACTGTAACGACATTATATGAAATTCATTAGAATGACATCTTCACATAATCAAATACATAGTTTACGATTCTAGAAAAGACATACAAGTAAACAATCATTTTTTTATAGAGATAGAGAAAGAGAAGGGAATAAGAGATGAGAGAGGAGAAAAGTGAATAAGAAGAGAGAGAGAGAGAGAAGAGAAGAAGAGATGAGAAAAGAAAAAATGTTTACATAGTTTTTATTTTGCTTATCGCACCAAAATATATTTTGAGAACTTTTATTTATACGAATTCGTATAGATATCTATTAAAATGAGTATTGAACTTGATACATGGAAGCGCCATCGGGTGGTAACTTCCATTAATATGAATATCATATTCGTTTTTCTCTGTGTAAATACATGGTCATAATGATTTTCATGACAATGGTTGAGCGGGGCGAGATTTGCTACTCTGCAGCGCCACCTGGTGGCGAGTGGCATCAATGAGCATATTATATACAAACCTTCCCAAAAATCTCACTATGTTATACTAATTTTCGCGTAAATCGTACAGTAGTTTTTGAGTTCATCGATGACATACATACAAACATTCATTTTTTTATGCTATATATAGATAGCAAATGTGAGCAAAGTGTTACAAAGAACAAGTAATAATTAAAAACTACTTTAATAAAAGGGAATTTCCATTACGTTTCTTTTTTGATTACTGAATATGAAAGTATATATACAAAAACTGCATTTAAAAACTATAAATACAAATATCTCTCAATAACACAATAATGTTTAGTGATAAACTATAACAAATCATTGGGTAAAATAAATTATTCCATAAATAAGATATATAATCATGTACTTCAGAGTTAGAATAATTTCTTTTTATAAATGGTTTTTTTTAAAAAATATTAAAAATAAAAGAGAACATTTACACTTTCCTTTTTTCCAAACTTTGTTAAAACTTGCAGTTTTTCTTAATTTGTTAATTTTTGCTGAAAGGGCAAAATAAAAGATATTTTTTGCTATGGAAACCCATTAATTTGGTTCAGTTAGGTCGCTAGGTTATCCATATCAATAAAAATGCATGAGAGTAAATAAGATCACCTGTAAAATGAGTCAAGGTATGTTGTTAAACATTCTGTACAGTAAAAGAATTTTCTCGAATTATCCTCGAATCTAAGCCGCATCCTCCCCCCAATATTAAAGCTACTAAATATTGATGTGGTTTAGAATCGAATTTTAAAAAAAATGTGTTGATGGGGCAATTAGAGCAAATTACAGGTTCTAAACTATTTTACACTTATTTTTCATTCTCCATAAAGATTTGTTGAGAGTTTAGGTGTGGCTTAGAATCGAGTAAATACAGTATATGTTGTAATAAGACTAAGCACAGTGGTAAATAATTGTGCTAGAAAAAAATCAAATCAATACATTACTTACATGGTTAATATTATGTTGAAAAAAAAAATGTAATTGTCCATGCTTACATGCATGTCACTGACTAAACTTTAAGACACTGAGTAAACAATAATTTTTTACTCAAAACTTAGCCTTTACTTTTGCACTTATTAATTTTGATTTCTTTATGACACCCCCTTTTAGTGAGTCAAAATAAGTTTTACTGTATATATTTGTGTGTATCTTATACTAAAAATATTTTATTCACTGATATGTATGCTTTTATGATGCCCCTTTCTTATAAATCAAGTTTAAGTCACATGACCAAATAAATTTCACATCTAATTTTTGTAAAATAACTTAAATATCTCTCAGATTACATAAAATAACTCAAATATCGTTAAAATTCAATATTCGTGGAACCTGCTTATCTCCATTCTTTTCTTCATATTATTTTAGTAAGTCAAAATGATTTTTTAAAATTTAAAACATTTATTTATTTATTTAAATCCTTCATTAGAAAATGATACAGTCAAATTTCTTTTTTGAAATCTTTTTATTCTAAAACTGATTTGCTTTCAAATCAAGGTTTGGAAAAACCTGTTTAAATTCTTTTTCAGATGTTGTTATTATGAAAGCTTATAGTTACTACTAAAAATCCAGCTCTGTATAGCTTCCAGAACCAAAACAGAGAGATATTTTGAAAATGTTTTATCATGAAACCTTCTTTAAATGTAATTTTAACCTGATGTTTTTCTCTCATACTTGGTTCTCTTATTTTCTAAAGTGAAAAAAGTAAAACTTTTTCATTGTTTTCTTGATTAAATTGTATTATTCTTATAATGTGTGTAAATCACTGCAATCAACAACTATGCTAAAAAGCAGAAGTTGTGTGAAGTATTTCAAAAGGCATATGTTTTTTAAAGAAGTCAATAGCCTCTATATAGGTTAATCCAAAATATTAATCATCAGTTCTCAATGATTATCATGTGTTCTTCTAAAGATTCACCAATGTGTATAATTGTCCTTGAAAAGAAATTGAATTATACTTTGTAATATTTGGTTAATTATGTTTCTGGGATTTTAGGAGGAACCTTCCAAAACATATCCATAAAATAATAATAATAACATCTGAAAATAACAAAAGGAAGAAATGATCTAATATATTTATGTTACTTAAATGTAACAGCAATAAACAACAAAATTTATTATACAGTACAAGTTAGAGATATTCCATTAGCTTTTAATCCTTAAAAAGATGTATTGAAATATGGGCCAGGCTTGAATTCAATTACTAAGCTTAATTTCATTAATTAAGTTTTTAATGGGTCTTGTATTTAGTTTAAAAATCACAAAATTAATATTATTTTCATACCATTCAGAATAATTATTCAGTTGTAAGTTAGTTGCCATGTGTTAGCATTTACTTTATTTTAGTGGACCTTACTTCCTTAGCTCTTTGAACGATAGAATAAAGATTTCGGAACGCATTAAATTGAGCAACTTTCAGAGTAATGACTGATTATCCAACAAAAATTGAGAAAGTTCTTGGATAAAAGCTATGAATAACAAGTCAAAATATGAATACAATAATATGTCTCTATATGTGATTGAATGCTAGTCTTTGTTAAAAACTGATTTTTACAGTGTTATTTTATTGATATTTAAATGTTGACTGCTATATATATATAGCATGCAATCAAGCTCAAAATTATTTTTCTTGTTTTTAACATAGGTTATGAAAAATATCAAATTTTTGAATAGTTTTTTTATTAAATATTAAATGTATAAACATATTAAGTTTTAAATTATATTTTAACCCTCTGAGAACAAGTTTTCAAAGGATCCTTTCATGGGCTCTAGATCATACATGTCAAACTTCAATCTGGCACTAAATATTTATTTTTGAATTTTATAATACTTTAGTTAATGTTTAACTCATTCAGGACCATGCAACTTTTCTTGTTAAGCCTAACTGCATTTAAAAGTTAATATAAAATGCATATATGAACTGCATATATATGCATTACTGTATTAAAATACGGCATAATTTATAGTTTATAATTATTCTAAATTTTATGTGTCTCCAAATTCAGATCACAATAGTGTGATCATGGGTCTCAGAATGGACACAATTTACACATGATATTGTGTACCTGAAGTGATCCTCAGGGGGCTCACCTTCTTTAGGTGAGTGCGGGTTTCATGCTCCCGAGGTGCCCTAGTGATCTTTTCTTTTCCCAAGGGGTTTACTCTCTTTGGTAAAATCCGGGTGTCACGACCCCCGGGTACCCTAGTGATCCTTCTATTTTCGACCATGTGTGTATATACTTTATGTGTATATATATATATTTTTAAAAATATCTGATTTTTCTTTTATCTGTGTTTGGCGCAGCTTGGCCAAAAAAGTTGGCCCTTGCGCCATTAAAATTATATTCACTTCACTCCCTGAAGTGATCCCATATATGCGATCATGGTCCTGAATGGGTTAAATCTGTTTGCTGTGAAAAGATACTTTCTATACTTTGCTGAACTATTTTATTGAAGAACAAATTTTTTCATAGTTCTGGAACAAATAACATAATTAAAAACCATATATATTTTTTTATATAATTTCTGATTATGCATTCATTTTTCTTTAATATTGATTATTGTAACTAAAATCAATCTTTTTTAAAAGTTTGAATGATTTATTTAACTTTATGGTTAATGAATATGAAACGATGATAAATGAAGAATCATCCCAAATATTAATATTTGAGAAATATAAAAATTAATCGCATAATTTTATTTTTTAATAATCAAATTTGTAAAAGTGTCATCTAAAATGCTTTTTATTATTTATTTCTTTTACACTTCCATCAGGTTTTGTATAAAAAGAATATTTTTTGTCAATGTATTAAACTACTCTATATGTTTTTCAAGTAACCTTTCCCTATATATATGCAGCTAGTGTTATTTTGTTAGACTAATTAAGGAAATATCAAGAAATCTGGTGTATAACGTGCACTTTAACTCAAAAATAAGATCGAAATTTATGGGTGCCCGTTATACGAGTATAAAAAAATGATAACTTTAAAAAATAAAAAAAAGAGAGGAGCATAAAAAAAAAATTAGACTTCTACTTAAGTGAAAATAATTTTTATTTTAAAGAAATGACATTCTTTATGAACTTAAAGGATTGTAGTTCTAGAAGTATACTCCTTTTAAAAGCTTGGGATGATACCTCGAATAAATGACTTCAAAACATAAGAACATTGCACTCGACATTTCAAGTTTTTTCAAAAAGGTGCACATTATACGTAAATATACCTAAAAATTAAAAATACAGCTCGAAAGTATAGGTGCAAGTTATACACCGGGGTGGGCTTATACACCGGATTTTACGGTACATACAAGTCATATATGGTGTGATTTTTCTTGAAAATTAATTATGATCTAAATTATATATAAGGGAAAATAAGTATTATATATTCAATGTAAAAAAAATCTTTACACTTTTCTTAAGACTATTAACTTTTTAAAATTATTAAATAGTCCTTTCTTAATTTGTATGTTATATGAGTAATACATACCATAGTTATTTGTATATTTAAATATTTGGCATGTCTGTTCTAGAATTGCTTGCAAATTTCCTTGAAAAAAAGAGAGATGCTATTTTTATTAAATAGACTAGTAATCTTTTTGTATAAGTCCTCATTAAATTTATTTAAAATTTCAAATATGTTATATTAGTAGATTTCCACTCCTTGCACAAATGATCTGATAGCTGAAAAAGAATGTTTTGATTAGAAATCTCACCACAAAATCTTAAAAATATATAGACTTAAATGGAAAATAATTTTTTAAAAAGTCTATTTAGTGTTATATACCCTTTAATAGTTTGCCACCTGTATTACTTAGACTTTGCACAGTTTCAATGCACACGACACGAATAAGATAATTATTGTGATACATTGTTTTGAACTTTAAATATGAGCCTTCTTGCAAATAATGAAATATAAATTTTCAAAGCAGTTTTTGATACTTATAAGTTTTGTATATATTATCTTGATATATACTTAGAACAAGAATAATGGTTTGTTTCAATCAATCATATTTATGCAAATGTGTAAATAGTTGATTGGATTTGTAATGTAAGTAAAAAATAATAGGAAATTGGATTATTTATTGTATTTTTGAAAAGTTGAATAATTTAATGTGGGATCAATATTCTCACTTTTTTAAAAAGTATTTTTGTTTGTTAAAAATTTAATTCTTATTTTACTCTTTGAAGTTTTAATTTTTAAAAAAAAATATTTATCATTTTATTTTGCATCAGTGTTATGCTTTTGCTATGGTATTTATAAATAAGATATTTATTGTGATTTATTTTTAAGTTATATGTATTATTTTCTTCACAAAAATATTAATTGTTTTAAGTATTCTTAAATATTATTATGTAACCTGATGTATTTTAAGAATATTTTTAAAATTCAGTGTAAATATAATTTGTTCAGAGCTTTTGTTATTTTTACTTAAAATACATAAAGCAATTTCGTATTTGCCATGGCAATCCTTTTGTGATATTATGTAATATGAGATTATTTATCTATTTTTAATTTTTTTAAAGATGAATTGAAAATCAAAGTAGGAAATCATTACTTTCTTAAAATTCTTTGAAGTCTTTCTTTCTCTTTGTTATGTACAGAATTATAATTATATGCTGTACATTTATTGTCATTGTCGATATTAATTTTACTGTTAATATTGTTGATTATTGCTGAAAGAAATGCTTCCAGATATTGTTTTCATGGTTTAAATTTTGCCGACATAAAGTCAGATTTAATGTAAATTGTGTGGTTTTTATAGTTGATGTTTAAATTGTTATGAATGTTGACAGATAAAAAAATTTATATTTAAATCAGAGTATAGTCTGACATAACTGTTTCCTTCCTTATACAAGTGCAATATTTTTTTCCACTGTATATTTATTTTAGTTTTACTATTTCATAACGTTTGAAATTTTTGTCCCTTGCTCTAAGTTGAAAATGTCTGTAAAAAAATATCAAAGCAATATTTCTACACTTATGTTTATAAAAAGCGAAATTCTATGTTATTAGTATGTTGTTTTGATGTTTTACTGATTAATTCATATTAAAGTAAAGAATTTCACAATTCAAATTTTTCTTGATTTTTTTTATTGATTCTTTTTAGCTTTTTATAAACTATGTTGAAAGAAAAATTTTAAAGTAATTGCTTATTTTAAAATAGGGAAGGTCCCTGTTGTAACATTTCAATGTATTTAAGTGTCATATCAATTGCATTAAACATAAATGTATATGCTTGTAAATTGTGTGCTTGTATTTGTGTATTATAAAACTGTAAATGTATTTGCGTGAAGACTGAGGGTCTTAAATTTGTATCAAATTTAATTTATTGCTTTTATTTTGTAAAGCTTTTATTTCATAAAAGAACTTAGACTGCCCTTTTTACTTGTTATTAATCTAATATATCTTAGATTACTTAAAATGTTACGTATCTATTACACAGACTATACAGTTAATGGAAGGATAAAATTGATGTATTTTTTTATTATAAAATAATCTGATTTTTTAATAATTAATCTTAACTTAATTATACTTTATTTGATTCAAAATAATTACTTGAAAATTTTGAATATGTAAGATTTTTACATTGAATAATTTTACCATACCTAAAATATTGAAACTTCTTTTCGTAGAAACTCCATGTATCAATTTGGCTGCTCATTTAACATGTTTGTTTGAAAATTCATAACAAATAAAAACATTAATGTTTTGCTTTTAAAGAGTAATTTTATTTATGTAAAATGGTTCCCTTTCAAAATTTTCGAATTGTAGAATTTAAGAATTGAGAGAATAATTTTTATGTAAAATTGAGTACATATTTTGTTAAGTGGGATTTTGGCAGTGTAACATGCATTTGAGTTCTGTAGCAACCTATTTCCGTACAATGATATTTATATATATTTTTTGAATATGAAAAGTTAATTTTTTGTGTAGATTTTATTATAATATTAATAATTTTACCTTTTTTAAAAATGAGTGTATTTTCCCATTATATCTTGTGTATATATATGTATGTATATGTATATATGTGTGTATATACTGGATCTTAATTACTGATGAGCTTTCTGTTTTTTATTTAACAGAACGTTTTACGTTGACTTGCTATTTTCTTTCTTAGTTATACTATAGAGATTTTCTTGTTATTTTTTTTAAAATTATTTTTCTAATATTGAAAAACTTAATAAAAGAGGAGAGTTAGAATTTGTTCAAAAGTCATTGAAATATTTGAATAACAGACTCAATTTCATTGCTTCTTTCGAAATATTCCTTTAGCTTGTTGATAGATATGATAATCTTGTAAACTGTAATATTTCTCCACTTTCTTTGTCTTTTTATAAGAAATCCACTTAAATTATGTGAATGGGAAAATGTGAAATGATACTTAATTAAATTCATCTTATAGTACTACATTATAAACCTTTTTAGTGTTTTATTTAAATGTGAAATATATTTTTGTATTTTTATTAACAACAGTCTTGTAAAAATCTGTTTCTTTTCTCCTAGATTTGTTACATGAATAATTTATCTTTATATTTTATTCCAATTTTTCTTGGTACTTATGCCTCCTAGTTCATAGAGCAGCCTTGGTGCATGGCGCATAATGTAATTCTGATTTTGTTTTAAAAATCATGTGTAGTACAGGAAAAATGAAAATTAAGATTTATTTTATAAAATTTTAATTCAATTAATAAAGAGTTAATAATTATTATATTTCGTAGGCTTGAAATGGTTTCTGGGAATTTTAGAAACTATTTTCAGAACTTACAGCTTTTGTATTTATTTATTTATTTTATTAAATGGATAGTTCTGCTTTTATTTACATTGAAAAAACCATCTAAATGAGTTATAACCTACCACTTTAAAAGATAGACTTATTGGCAAATATGGGAGGAATTATGTCTGAACTGCTGCAAAATTTTTGGAATGTATATGTGATACCAAATATGCAATCTCTAAGTCACTACTAGTGATACAAAGCAATATATGCTGCTGTATTATGTATTGCACGAAACATTATTCAAACACTTCTCACACATTTTGTAATGAAAGGCTCCAGTGCCTTTTCTTCCTTTCACCTATTCGTGTTAAAATGGTGTGCTGTATTATGTGGAAAATGTCTTTTTTATAAATTTTTTTATGTTAAATAGAAAACTTCATGTGTTAATTTTTTATAATGCTCGCTGTTCTAATGTACATTTTATGTATACAGTTGAACCTCTATTTAGAAAATTTTTCTATTTTGCACATTTTTCCTGGAATCAGGAACATTTTATTATTTTCTTTGTAAAATAACCTCTAAATAATTAAGTGCATTTTCTACTTAATGAACTTTTTCTCTTGTTTCGATTTTTTTCCCTCCCTATTTTAAAAACATTTCTGGATATTTCAAATCATTCTCTCTTTTAACGCATTTTATAGTGATCTCAATGGTCAAGAATTAGTTTTACTAGATGCCTAACTTATCTAGAGCAATGATTTTTCAAATAAAAATGTTAAAATTGATTTTATCAGCAATTAAAATACAGGATGCATATGGAAATGTACACTTAAAATTACTTGCAGGCTTCAAGTTAGAAAATATCATTAATTTTAATGGAAAATTATTTTTTTAAAATTGAAAATACACGGTGTATTACCTGACAATGTATCCCCCCCCTTGCAGATTTTTTTTTTTTTTTTGATGAGTAAGATTTATAAAATAAATAGATATTAATTTACCAAAAAAAAAAAAATGAATACTTACTTTTTTTTTAATATATAGTGTTTATGAATGTAAAATCTGTTTTATGTTGTTTCTAAAGTAAATGAAAAGTCTATTTAACAAATTTTCCATATAACAAACTTTTTTTTCAGGATTTAGTGACTTTGTTAAATAGAGGTCTGATGGTATAAAATGTTCATTTTTTTTTGTTAGTAAATGTCATATTTGTCCTGTTATCCTAATAACATTAAATTTATTTCTGTACATTATGTGTATCATTTTTTTGTTTGTTTGCATAGATATATTTGCATAAACTGCTTAAAAAATCAGCTTTTATAATCCTATAAAATATTATTTATTTATATATACTTTATTTTTTTGAATGTTGTGAATGTGAAATGTGATAATTTGTCTTCAAGACAATAAAATTTTAACAAAAAAATTGGTGCTTAATTTTTATTACCTTATTTTACACTTAAATATTTAAGATATGAATATTGTAAAAATTGAAAAAACATATTTTACTTAGATCATTTAATTATTCGATTAATTGGAAATTGATAACCTAGTTTGTAAATTTTTAAAGCCTGGCAGATATTATTGACTATAATACATGTTCCTAAAAACGAAAAGATTTAATAAACATTTAGAAACCAAATTATTAACTTTAAAATAGCAATGAACAAATTTTATTGGTAAATTGAGTTCACAATTACTCAAATAAATTTAAATGCCATTAATAAAGTTAATATATATTAAATTAATAATTTTTACTGTATTCTGATATATATATCAAGAAAAATTCAAATTACTCTGGATTCTTTGTAACAAACTGAGCTACTACGTAGTTTTGTCATTTTACAATAATAAGCTAAGAATTATTATTTATTATTAAAATGTTATAATAAAGAATAATTTAATATTCAATATTATTCAAAATATTTGTTACATAACAAACTTTGAAACATATTTATCAATTACTTCTCATTTCTGAAAAGTGTTTGATAAATTTGTTTGAAATTAATCATTGAATATGTTAAAAAATAAAATGATTTTTTTATTGTTGATGAAAAATATGATTAATTTATTTAAAGAATTACATAGAATAATATTTAAATATGTATGAACTTTATTATTGTTTTTTACCTTTAATGTGCAAATAAATTGTTTTTTCAGCTTATGAATTATTGCTCTAATGAAATTGCTGGTATGCAAATATGTTTGTGTGCACTGGGCAATGTGCAATAGCCACAATTACGAGAATTTTTATGCAGAAATATAACCTTCTGGAGAATATCGTGCAGTTAAAAAAAAATAAGGAAACTGTGTAATTTAATTTTCTAACAGAATTTATGTATTAGGATGTTAGCCGACAGCCAGTGGGGGGGGGCGGTCCAAGATTCTAGGGGGCCCAAAGGTTACGGTTTTGCAGTGTTCCTGGAGTAATTAAAGAACTTCCTGAGTTGTTTTTCTCTTTGACTGGATAGCGCATGCTGAAGTAAATAATTGAAGAACGGGATTAATGCATGCACCATTGTGTAAGAGGAGAAGGATCATTTAAAGAATCCACTATGCGACATGTAATCGCTAAAAATAGTGAAGCGAAGATTTTTTTAGAGCTTTCTACTTAAAATATAATTCCCTTTCACACACTTTGGAAATTTTTGCCAAGAGTTAGAGAGAAAAGGAGTAAATTAGCAAAAAAAAGGAATATATCGTTAGGGGGATGAACAAGTTCCTAGCCCTTTCGGCTTTAATTTCTAATCATTGGAATTTGGAGTGACTTTATTCTTGCCCTTTGGTGATTTAATGTACTAATATGTTAAAATCAATGAAAAGAACAAATGAAGTATAAAAATGCATTAAGTAATAAAGGAATATAATCATTGATGGGAAGAAAAAATTTTCAAAGACGTGGCGCCATCTATGAGTAAAAGATTTAAATAATCCTATAAGGTAAAATGAATATATCAATGATTCTCAAGCTTTATTAAGTAAATTTTTCCCTTGGTGACCTATTTGAGTCAAACAATGTGGCCAGGATAGCCTAGTGGTCAAAATATCGGATCGTGGCTAGCATGTAACGACTTTGAGCCCAGTACCACTAAAGACCCACTGTGTAGGGCAGTGATGTACGTTACTTCTGTTGAGAGCTCAAACGGCATCCCGTTGGTGTGGCGTGGTAGTTAGGAGACAGGGGTGCCAGCGCAGTGTCGTCCACGTCACTTGATCATGGCTCAAAATTACGAGGTCCATCGCCGAAAGCCCTCATGTAGCTGAATAGTGCGACGTTAATATTCACTCACTCACTTAATTTGAGTCAATCAATAACTAAATACGAATAAAAGACAAATTTTACAAAATCCTGTGGTGCGCAATTTCAGAGCCACTTTGTTGCCACTTAGCTGCATGATTTTTTTAAATTATTATTTCGATTTAAAAGCTTCGCATAACCTTTCCAAAGGAGGTTTGCCTGCTAAGAAATCCAATTTAGCTACATTTCATGAAAATTCCGGTAGATGGCAGCAGGGGTGGCTCTAGTCCTGGACAAACCAAACCGCTGCCCGGGCGGCATTTCGATAGAGTTTGAGAAATTTACTTTTTATTTGTTACAAATTTTTTTAATATATTTTCTGAAATATTGTTGGGGGTGGTATTGCATTTATAACGTATCTTATTTTCTTATTTAGTATATATATACTCTGTTTAATTCCAGTTTTCTTTTCTGTTGAAATTTGAAGGGCTAGTAGAGATCATGAAATTTGATATAACTACCCATTTTTCACTGAAAACTTTCTCTCCATTTCGTAGAGGGGTCACAACGGACATTTTTTTCACTCATATGATGTCCGGTGTCATCAATCCAAAAGGGGGCAGAGGTAATTAGAGTTTTAGGTAGATAAAGAGCTACATGGGACGTTTATTATTTGGTCTCGAGTGTAGTTTTACTATAAGTTAAAATAAACACGTGAGATCCCCACCATTAGTAAACTCTTTTTCGACGAAGTTGGCCTGCTGACACAGCCGATTCTTCCTCTTACATTTCACTCGTTTCAAGTAATAACAGGTAATTATGTTAATTTCGAAAATGTTATTAATTTCGAATGATTTTGTATTTTTTAAGACTTAAAATAATATATAAAATTGTTATACTACCTTTTTGTTCACAAGTTTTATAGGTGTGTGTCTATGTGAACAATTAACCTTTTTAAATATAATTTTTTTGCTTTGGAGAGTGGGGCGATATTTTCCATCTTTGTCCGGGATAGCAAAACTGCTAGGGCCAGCCTTGATGGCAGTTATACTAAAATTAGATTTAAACTGCAAACGTAAGAAAATTATACCAATATGGCTGTTGTACGGTTGGTTCTAACATTAAAAATTATATCAAATTAGTTTTTGTAGCGTTATAAAAATATATTGAAAAAAATGGTTCTTTATCAATTTTTATTGTAGAATTGTTATAATGGGGGTTTATTTTCATTTATAATGTTTTTGTTTTCATTTGGCAACACTATAGATATGCAGAGATTGAGTGTGTATTGACGTCGCGCTCTAAAAAAACGCCAGGGATATTAATGAAGGAATCGTGATTTTTTTTGTACCGCGTTGGTCAAGTGAAGAGGACGACACCTGAGTTGGTACACGACTCCCAAAACTTGCAAATAACTCCAACGTGAGGGCTTTGAGCCACGACAGATTAAGGTATGCGACCACGTTCGGAATCGTGATTTAAAAAAAGCGCATAAATGGATAATTTTCATGATATTTAGTGTCACTTTGATTAGAATACATGTATAAAATTGTTTTAAGGACATTTTGACAAAAAAATTATTAAAATACAATATTTTAGCAAAAAATTAACTTGGAATAACCTTTATTCAAAATGTTCTCCTTTTGTGAAAAATGCTTCTATTATAATAATATTTTGCCTGTATATAGCTCAGACCTCTGTACAGAGACTCAAATATGATTTTTGAAAAATTCACATTATTTTCAGAGTTACCAACAATTGAAATAATTATAGGTGTTTTTTTCTTAAAATTTCTCCCCTCTGTTGTCGTAAAACATGGTACATAATACACGATGGTACAAATGGTAAAACATAAACCCACTTCAATGTTTCAAAAATTCTAGTTAAGCCTCTGTACAGAGGTCTGAGCTACATACGGGCAAAATATTATTATAATAGAAGCATTTTTTACAAAAGGAGAATATTTTGAAAATGGGTCAATCTATGTTCATTTTTTGTCAAAATATTGTACTTAGATAATTTTTTATTGTTATACTATTCTTAAAACAATTTTTTATACATTTTGTAATCTAAGTGGCAGTAAATATCATAAATATCCATTTATACGCTTTTGAAAAATCACGGTTCCGAACGTAGTCGGATACCTTAAATGGGCATCAATTCTTCTACTTGTAGGATCTGCAGGGGTATCAGGACTCTACAATACCAGCCACAAGTTCGTGATCAGGACTACTAGGCTACCGTAGCCACATACAAATGTACAGAAGTCGAATCTTTACGATTTCGAAATTTACACTGTGGCAGATAACAGTATGAATCGTCTTTGAATTGAAACATTTATATTTAGGAGCAATATTTCCAAGATTATACACCGTATTTATTTGTGAATCCATACCGTACTTTTTTTCCCAATGTTAATGCTACTGAAAATTGGGTGCGGCTTACAATCGAAGGGGGACAACTTTGTTGGATGGGGGAAGTTGAACATGATACTTTGATGGCTAGAGCTATTACATGTTCATATATGTGTTTAAAAGTTTTTAATTCTATTAAAACAAATTAATTAATCATTTCTTATTAGTTCTCATTTAAAAAATTTTTAAATCTCATAAACATCGGATATTGATGAATCATTTTATACTACTTTTTTTTTTCTCACAAAGTATTGAGAATTTGGGATGTGGCTTAGATTCGAATAAATACGGTATTCAAAATATAAGCAGCAACATTTAGCCATTGTAAATTTTTATTCATCAAATTTTGTAAATCAAATGTATCGTACATTGATTTTCTACCTTCATATATAAAACTTTTTTCCCTAATAAGAGAATTTACTATACTCGTAAAATGTAAACCTCAATTAATATAAATGAATTCAATGATTTTATTTTATAGACAGGGCCGATCCTACGATGTCGGCCGCCCTCGTGCGAAGACCTAATGTGCCACCTCTCTAGAGAATTTTTCATATTTTGACTAATACTTATATTTAAAACCCATATAAATATTTAACTACTTATTATAAAACTTACATATTTTACTTATTATAACACTTGCACATTTTACTTACAATAATACTTATATGTTTAATTCCTTATAGTAATACTTTTATTTTTAATTACTTATTATAATACTTACATATTTACTTAATATAATACTTACATATTTACTTATTATAATACTTACATATTTACTTACTTATTATAATACTTATACATTTAATTACTTATCGTAATACTTATACATTTAATTACTTATCGTAATACTTTTATATTTAATTACTTATCGTAATACTTTTATATTTAATTACTTATTATAATACTTACATATTTAATTACTTATTAAAGTACTTATATGTTTAATTACTTATTAAAATACTTACATATTAACTTACTTATTATAATATACTTACATATTAACTTACTTATTATAATATACTTATACATTTAATTATTTATTACAATACTTATGTAATTAATTACTTATTACAATGCTCATATATTTAATTACTTATTACAATGCTTATATATTTAATTACTTATTTAATACTCATATACCTATTGAGGTTATAATCTCATCTACCTGTATAAGAGTAAAAAGTAAAACATAATTAAAATTTGAAGAGCGAAACTTTATTTTTTGGTCAGCTAATGGGTTCTGATCATGACAAAATACTTCAACAAAATAAAAAACAAGCAAAAATATTACCTTTGAAATGACAAGTAATATAAAAAAAAAGTTTTAAGTCAATTCCTACTTAGATCACCAAAGAAAATTTTATTTTAGCTACTTTTTATTAAATAGTTACAATTAATACAAATATGTATATACATATGAAAGTATCACAACATTAAGTGGTAATTAATTGTTGTTAATTATTATTAAAGTATCGTATTGTCATCCAAAAACAATCATGTATATAAAATTTCAGTTCAACTGAATGCTTTGAAGCGAGAGAAAAAAACCGTTTCAAATTTTGACACAAGTCGCCAACGTTGCCGTATTTGCAATTCTTTAAATAATTAATTTTAATCAATTAATTTTTATTGATTATAATTAAATTATTGTATTGTCATCCAAAATAATCATATATATATAAAATTTCAGCTCAATTGAACGCTTTAAAATATATTTTATTCACGAGTGAAAATTCCACCAAGCTAAATAAATAAATAAACTAACTAATAAATAAATATATAGAGAGTGTGAGTTAATAGAAGGAATTGAAAAATAGACATTTTTTTTTTTATAATTAGAAAAGCAAAACTACAGTATTTACTCAGAAAATATAATCTAAATAAAAAGTGCTAAAGCATAAATCTCGTGAAACGAAAAGTGTATAAATCAGTCCTTCTACAAAGACTACTTCATAATTAATTATCAAACAACTTTTCTGCCTTTCCGAGAAGCAAATTTGTCAATAATTTTGGGGAAATCAATTTTTTCAGAGATTTCGATTCAATAGAGAATGCGTCCATATCTGAAAGCATTTCTTGTGTAGTATTCCAAAAAAATTTTTCTAAAATATATACCTTACCATTAGTAATGCTCACACATATAATAATAAACTTTGATTGTTCTTTGTGACTAATATCTGGTGTAGAGCCAAGAATTATAGTGTAATTTTTGCTTTTTTAATAATGCGTGTTATCTCATTACAAAAAGATTCGGCTAAGATAATAAGTATTTCATTTTGAAAATACTGCCGTAAGAGAGAGAGTCGTGGGAAACCAACGGGAAGACGTTTCAGCTCTCGACAGATTTAACGTGCCTCGCTGCCCTACACGGCGGGTCTTTAGTGGTACTGGGCTCGAACTCATAGACATGCCTACCATGATCCTATACCTTGACCACTGGGCTACCGCAGCCCATGCTGCTCTAAGCAGTGTGGAATACGTGTTATTTTTGCATTTACTGACATTATTAAGGTGTTCTGAAATAACTGGATCAAATTTGGCCAATATCTAAACTGCCTTTAAAAAATTACCATTATCTCAACTTCGTAATAGTTCCTCTGTATGCCAAATTTGGACTGGCTAAAAAATATATTTCAGCAATCATTTTTTCAATGATGGCGCGTGATCGCTTTTTCCCCTCGATTGAATACATTTTATTGTTCAGTGTCAATAGTACAATTTCTTTCCAGCCTTGCTTTTAATTCGCCCCACGATCTTATACAGTTTATGTGTTTTAGAGTATTTTTATGGTTATTATCAGTGGCGTAACGTACATCCCTCGCATTGTATGTGTGGGGGACAGGGTTTTAGGGGGCCCAAAGCCTGACTGCCAAAACCTGAATTTGCAGGGGGGGGAGGCAAATGTTCTCCGTTACGCCACTGGTTATTATAATAATTAAAAAAATACATTTATTTCTCATTTTAATAAAATTTGAGCTTTTAGCTTCCTCAAAAAATGTAATTAGGGATATTTTCGATAACATTTAAATATTAACACATGCAATCTTATTTGAAAATAAATTTATAATAATTCTGCTAAATTTTTACCTCTCTTTAAATTAAAAAAGAAAGTAAACATTGAAATATCTAACCTATTATTGACCTAATTCATAAACTTTAAATATTCTTAAGAATTTTTAAGAAATCCTTTACGATACTTCGATCACACAGCAATATAACACAATTACTTATAAGAATATATTTATAATTGCAACATAATATTACTAAATTTCTCTTGGTGTATAAAGAGAGAGAGAGAAAACCCATAAAAACCGCATGTGTTATATTGACTTAACATGTTGATTCAGAAAAAAAAGAAAAAAAATTACAATAAACATGTCAAATGAACCACATGAAGAATGAACAGTAATGAAGTATATATATATATATATATATATATGCATGTCTCGTTCTGGAACTTGAAGCTGTCTTATGAAAAAAAAATAGCATTACACACACAGTTAATACTATTTCGATTTAATCCAAAGATGATTTTTTTTTAATTTTACAAATCATGTGCTTTTAACTATAACTATGCATACGTATATACAAAATAATTTCATTGACATTAAAATTAGCTAGTTTTTTCTTTTAACTTAGTAATCTTTTAAGTTAAAAACGAATGCACTTATATGAATTTATTTATTACATAAATGTCCTCTGTTCCCTTTAAGTTAGCTGACACCGGACATCCTGAGGGTGGAAATAATGTCCTTTGTGACCCACTCGGGACGGGAAGGAAAGTTACAGAAGAAAATAAGAAAAAACCTCAAATTTCATTATTTAACGTACACAACAGTCGTGAACCCTTCAATGTTCAACACATAAGAAAACTGACTTTAAACGTGCACAGAACAGAATCAGAAAATAAGGCACATGAAATGAAATACCAGATTCACATTGCTAGAAACAAATATATAACTGGAAATTACAAATATATATATATATATATATATATATATATATATATATATATATATATATATACTCTATTAAAATTAGAAGGTAAACATAGGATAGATACATCTATCTATGCGACAAGGTGTATCTATCTTTTCACGAACCGCACGACGCAGAAACTCGCCAAAGAGACCAAAAGATCGGGAATGATCCGAGGAATTCATTTCATATTCCGATATTGCAATTAGTTAAAAAATGTATTAATTAAATACCTTAATACGCCTAATTATTTTACCCCTGTGGACATTTTTTACCGCCGAGTGGTGAGGTTCCAATTTTTTGACGTTTTTTTTTATTCCAGACGTTTTTAAAACACGATCTAATTTTTTTTATGAGACTCAGACAAAAAATAATTACAGTATCGGAAAGATCATTTACTTCGCCACGATACGGTGTAATTTTTTTTTTACAAAATAATGATATTTTCTATTTTTTACGAGTCAAATCGATACGTTTTTATGAAAATGATTTCTAAATTGTTCCGTTTGCATTTTCTTTCACGTTAATGAAATGATGTTCTACATTAAAGCAATTCATGCTTTTCTCTTTTAGAATCAGTCATTTAAAAAATAAAATGTTAAAAACTTTTTTTCCTTTTACGATTTTTAAAAAAATACTCAAAATTTTATTCAAATACTTAATAACTACCTTATTTATAAAAATAATCTCACGAAACTTTTTTTTCCATGTGTAGAACAATATTATCCGTAATCTGTACAAACGTTGAACAAATTACTTAAAAATTACGTTTTTTTTAAAATTGTATTTTCATTTTTTTTTCTTTTTGCGAGAAATATTTAAGAATTAGTTTTATTACATTTTTTATTTAAAAATTACCGTTGTTTGTAATCGATATATGAAGTTTGAAGGCATTAACTTAAAAATGAAGCCCGAAAAAAATTAAAACTTTAACAAATAACGCAAATTTTACAATAGCCAAGGGTTTGGCGTCAAACGATTCTTTTCATCTCGGCCCGTCACGCTTGATGAAAGGTTACACTACGAAAGAAAATGCGCCTATAAATATTGAAAATCACCAGATTTGGTGATATTGAATAACTCTTCCTTTTATTTTAAATGCCTTTTTATTTATTTTTTTCCGAAGATTTCGGAAAGTGCTCGGTTAGAGCGCTGGATTTCCAACGTTTGTACCCGGGTTCGAGACAACATCATCGCTTAGTTTTTACGATTTTTGCTAAAAAAATACTCAAAATTTTATTCGCACATTTAATAACTTCGCCAGCAATTTTGTAATTGGAAAGATAATTTATTTCGTCACGATACAGTATGTTTTTTTTTTTTTTTTTTTTTTTTTTTGTCAAAATAACGATACCTTACATAACTAATGATTTTTTCTAAAAATGAATCAATATCGATGCATTTATATGAAAATGATTTTTAAAACCTGATACTTTGATCTTTTAGAGTTAGTGATTTAAAAAATAAAATGCCAAAACTCTTTTTTTACGAATTTTTAAAAAAATACTCAAATTTTAAATATATAACTACTTATCAAATTCAATTTTTTTTTATAACTTCTTCATTTATAAAAAATAATTGCATGAAACTTTTTCCCGTGTATCGAACATTTAAAAAATGCTCACAATTTTAATTGAACATTTAATATAGTTGAAAAATTTTTTAATTATAAAAATATCTCTACTTTTTTTTTTTGAACATACAACTATTTTTAAAAAGGTACATTGTCGTTTCCGGGGCTAAAAGTTGCAAAGTGAGTGAGTGAATATTTAAGTTCCACTGTTCACTAACTCGAAAACATTTGGTGACGCACCCGACATTTTGAACCATTGTCAAGTGATGAAGATGAGACTTGAGCTGGCACCCTTCTTCTCCTAAATACCACACCAGCAGGAGGACGTTTGAGCTCTCAACAAATTTAATGTGCATCGCTACCCTACACGGCAGTGCGGGTTTTCAGGAGCACTCTTGATACACCAGCCTTGAGTCTGTAACCTTGACCACTAAGCTACCATGGCCACCATGTCACATTTATAAAAACTACTTCTCAAGAATATCACACGTTGGAACAATATATACATATAGGAGGTCCATAAACATGCAATGATAGTGAGAGAGTGAATACTAACGTCGCACTGTTCGGGTATATGAGGGCTTTGGCGACGGACCTCGTAATTTTGAACCATGGTCAAGCGACGAGGATGACACCTGAGCTGGCACGCCCTCTCCTAACTACCACACCAACGGGGAGGACGTTTGAGCTCTCGACAGATTTAACGTGCATCGCGCCCCTACACGGTGGTACTTTAGTGGTTATATATATATTATTATATATATATATATATATTATATATATATATATATATATATATTATATATATATTATATATATATATATCTATATATCTATATATATATATATATATATATATACACATATGCATGTATGCAACAAATTTTTTTCTTCAAATGCATAGCTGGCAGTATAAAAGTAATTTTTTTTTCCTTCTTACTTAAATCTTTTGTATTAGTGAACATAGATTTGTCTAGATTTCTTATATAATTTCATCTAGTTTCTTTCAACCTTTACTAAAAATGGAAAGTTCAATTTCTCACAATAAATTTTGATCAATACACTCAACAATTCATGCAATAAAAAGCACCAGTAAATTAAAAGAAAAAAAAAAACATCATTGCAAGACTTAATTTACAAGCTATAGATTATGCTTTCTGTGGAACTTGTAACTCAATAATTTTACATTTTTAGTTGTAGACACAATAATCAACAGTTGTTAGTGGAAAACACAAAAAGATTATATCAACTTGCTCTCTCAAATTGTAATTTCCCAAACTTTTGTTGTCAATGCCAAACTTTTGTTGTGCTCCAAACTGACATGGGCTAATTTCACGGAGCTTTAAATTGCCATTTACATCACAATTCGCCATTTTCAGAACGATTCCTTTATTAAACCTGCACAAGCTCGAATAGAATAGATTTATTTACTGACAAGCGTTTCCAAAGTTGCCTTAAATTAAGGTGGATTTTACGAGTACCGAAAAAGTAAAACACATTCGTAAAATAAAATTACGTTTCTTGCCTTGAAACTTTCGCTATGAACGAAAAGTGCTCATATAAATTAATGATACAAAATACAAATGTAAAAAATAATGCACAGTTTTTGAAAAAATTACTGAAAATACATGTATTCTTGCTTCTAGAATTTTTTGCAGCCATTTTTGTTATTGGTTATGGTAAGCGATGTAGACGGTAACCCCTTTATAAAGTTATAATAAATTGTTAAAGAGGAAATTGAAAATGAAATACGCGTCTAAATACACACACATACAGTAGAGTCGAAAACTCGGCCTAATGTGGACCAAAGGGTGACCGAGTTTGTGAAAATGCCGGGTTATCGAGAATGGGATTAAAAAAAAAAGAAAAAGTACGATGTTTCCTCTGAAAATATTGTACTGCACTTTGTATGCATTGTTTTCTTGAGCTATCCTGAGGAAATTTCAAATGGAACAAGCTACAGGTGGTTTGATTGGTCCTTCAACCCTATTCGATTCGAACGATCGATTTGCATGTCAGAACCGCTTCGCACCTCCAGCCGAGTTTCAGCCTTCGTCCTGCCCGAGAATAGTTCAAAGTAAAACCAAGTAGGGATCGGAGTCGACTCAATCGGAAGTCTCCTTGACCCTCAGGAGAGCCTCATCTCCCCCCAAATTGAGAAATATACCGTCGTGACCCAAAAAACGAGGAGTTGTGGTAAGCCATGGGAAACTCTGGCCACTTTGGGCCCAATCCCGAGGCACCTGGGGATACCCGAGGCTGTTGTCCGCTTTTGCCTAACTACCGGACATGACTTTTTGGGAGTATACCTCCACTGGCTTGGCGTGGCTGTTAACGAGGCCTGGCCACTCTGCGGCCATGCCAGAATGGATGGCGACCACCTGCTCCAATACACTGGACTCGTTGAATACCCGGCTGTTGACATCGTCAGTTCTCACTGGGAGGCTTGGCGTCAAATGGTCAAGAAGCCAAGCACGGGCGTTGGATAAATGAATAAACAGAATGGAATAGTTCACCACCTATTGGGTCCCTACTTTCATGCTCTGGCTCCTTCCCCTATATTGGGGTAAGAGTGGTCGCTTCACTACCCCCCTTCCTGTTAGGAGGAGAAATCGCTATCTTCGCTCTAACTCGCAGTTCGCCAGCAACAATCGACCAAAGCGTGATTCGCAGCACATCTCAGCTTTCCGACAACCTCTCCGACCACCCTCGCCGCTTGCTTCAAAGCGTCTTTCCCAGCCCTCCTCAGATATCTTCATCTGGTCTTCGTCTTCTTGTCTAAAAATGCGGTGGTTTTCTCTGAAAATAGTGCACTGCACTTGTATGTATTGTTTACTTGAGAATACAACAAGAAATAAAATATCCAAATACCCTTAAACAAGGAAAAGTACGTACTTTATGAAGGCGTACACATACTCATTGCATGAAAAGGAAAATTAATGAATACATGGTATACAGCAATTGAACTGATCAGACACACGTGAGAAAATACTTAATGAAGGCAGAAAGCTGTCTATAATAAAAATTAAGTGGCCGACTTTGCAAAACCTGCTACTTTTTTTTAAAGGAATGCGTAATGTGTCTTTTTCTTTTCTGTACTCTACTCTGTGTGTTCAGGGGCTGACCTTATAATGTCGGCACCCGCGTGCGAAGACCTAATGTGCCGCCACTATAGAGAAATATTCATATTTTGACTAATACTTATATTTAATTACTTATTTATAATGCATACATATATTTATTTGCTTCTTATAATACATATATTTACTCTTATTATAATACTTATATTTTATTACTATTTATAATACATACATAGATTTATTTGCTTCTTATAATACATATATTTATTCTTATTAGAATACTTATATTTTATTACTTATTTATAATACATACATATATTTATTTGCTTCTTATAATACATATATTTACTCTTATTATAATACTTACGAATATTTACTAATTATAAACTTATATTTTATTATTTATTTATAATACTTATGAATATTTACTATTATAATATACTTACATAGATTTACTTATTATAATACTTACATAGATTTACTTATTGTAATACTTATATTTAATTACATTATTTGTAATACTTTACATATATTTACTTATTATAATACTTATATTTAATTACTTATTTATAATACTTACATATATTTACTTATTATATTCCTTACATATATTTACTTACTCATTGTAATATTTAAATATATTTACTTATTATAATACATATATTTACTTACTCATTGTAATATTTAAATATATTTTACTTATTATAATACTTTACATATATTTACTTATTATAATACTTTACATATATTTACTTACTTATTACAATACTTACATATATATTTACTTACTTATTGCAATACTTATATATTTCATTACTTATTTAATACTTACATATTGAGGTTATAAACTTATCTACCAGTATTATAAAAATTAAAACATTAGTAAAAATGCACATAAAATTTAAAGAGCAAAACTTTAGTTTTTGTTCAGTTAATGGGTTATGATCGCGGCAAAAGATTTTAACAAAATAATAAACAAACAAAAATATTACCTTTGAAATAAAAATAGACATTTTATAATAAGAAAAAGCAAAATTACTCAGAAAATATAATTTAATAAAAAAATATTAAAGCATAAATCTCGTGAAACGAAAAGTATATAAATCAGTCATTCTACAAAGACTACATAATAAATAATTATAAAATAAATTTTCTAGCTTTCTGAGAAGAAAATTTGTCAATAATTTTTAAGAAATCAATTTTTTTCAGATTTCGGATTCAATGGAGTATGTGTCCATATCCGAAAGCTTCTCTTGTATAGTGTATTCCTAAAAACTCTTTAGAAAAAAATTCTAAAATATTTACCGTAAAAATCCGGCGTATAATGTGCACCTATTCTTTAAAGCTGTATTTTTAATTTTAAGGTATATTCGCCGTATAACACACACCTCCTTATTTACGAAGAAACCTAAAATGTACGTGAGCAATGCTGTTATGCTTTTTAAAGCCACTTATTCGAGGTATTATAACAGGAAATTGAAAAATAGTATATTTCAAGAACAACCACCTTTTAAGTTCATTAGGTATGTCATTATTTTTAAATAAATAGTATTCCATCTATTTAAAAGTCCAAGCTTTTACATGCCCATCTCTTTTTTTTATTGTTTTAAAGCTTATCATTTTACACCCAGTGTATAATGCGACCCCCGTAAATTTTTGATCTCAATTATTATGTTAAAAATGCGTGTTATAACGCCGGATTTTACGGTACATTACCATCAGTAGTGCTCCCATATCTAATAACAAACTTGTTATGTGTGACCTTATATTTGGTGTAGATTCAAGAATTATTGTGTATATTTTACTTTGACAATACGTGTTATTTCATTACGAATAGATTCGGCTAAAATAGTTATTATTTCATTTTTGAAAAATGCTGCCCTAAGTGAGTGAGGAGTGAATATTAACGTCGCACTGTTCGGCTACACGGAAGTCTTTGGCGACAGTAGTAGAAAAGCGGTGGGGTTCTGGATCACGAGGCGTCGAGGTGCTGGAGGTCCCCGC
>BMAU01006972.1:0-21023 GCA_019973935.1 Trichonephila clavipes | reverse complement strand
CAACTTTTCAATGAAAGTCTAATATTTGGTAAACGGGAACAATCATTTAAAATACCGTCGCCACTTTCCCCAGAGGGTTGATTTTCCTTAAGCCCCTTGGCGTTAAACTGCAGGAAGTGACTGTTCTACTTTCATAGCTTTCAAACTTTTAGATTTGACATTACTTATCACAAGTAATTTTTATGTGTTTTAACAAAAAAAAAAATCCAAAAGAATTGTGTTGATTTGGTGGGGTGTCCCCCTATACTAAAATTTATGCCTTTATCTGAATTCAATTTTCATATTTAAATTGTTTTAACTTCTAGGACTATATTCTGGCCAACAATTATGTTTATAATAACTATTTGGTGCTGTATAGCCAAAACTGTCTTTTGCGCCAAAAAGCCCACATTCACTCCCTGCCAATATTAATATAGTAAAAGACTTTTACTGCCTGTATATTATCCAAAGGACTTCCGGGGAATGTATTTAGTATAAATTTTTATTTCTAGCTAAAATTTGATTGTGAAATGTTACTTTCGCCATAAAACGCCCCACTCACTCGCTCATGAAATGATACTTGCAAGTAATTGGGCAATTCATAATAGCGCAACATCTTATATAATATATATATATATATATATATATATATATATATATATATATATATTTCCAAACACAGGACATAACTTCAAAAGTGTTGTCTTAATTTATCTAGACTTTGACTGTAGAATTGTTTCAGAAATGTGGATGTTTTCAAATTCTTCTCAATCCTTATTTTTTTAGCGCAGGGTAATAAATTACGTATCCAGAAAGTTTTTTCGTTAGTTTGATCAAAGTTATGTTCTGCCACTTTTTTTGAATTCTAATTGTAGCAATATAGTTTCGGGAATTGTATAGGAAAACTTGAACAAATATTTATCTAGAAACTTATGCTACGTGCATGGATCCTCCATCATGCAACCAATCAAGCCACATTTTGAATAATTGGGTAGCTTTTATTTTTAAGATTTGTTTTTCTGTTCTTTGACGCATGCCGCCGTTTGGGCGCCATAAAATGCTGCTACTCGACACCTTCAATCAAGTGTTTAATAATACGCGTAGTTTGGATGAAACAACTTTATTTCTATCTATATACTAGCAAATTCTTTGCTCCACATTTTGAATACATCATCGAGTCATCTTCAGAGCGAACGAATTGTTTGCAGTTTTAAAGACATGTCTGTTCCCCATGTCTAACAAATATACTCTTTTCGAAAGCTGAAATCTTTCTCTTCTACATTACACATCTCAATCTTCAATGGGTATAATTATGCCTATCGGACTGAAAAGTTGCTACAAAGTACAAAATTTGGTGTTGCTTCAGGAATAATTGCTTCAATGAATAAAATCTCAAGAAAACCCTAAGGGTTTTCTAATTCTTTAATTCAGACTTCTGAAGAACTATATATGGAGAATGCCACTTTAATTAACGCCAACTTTAAAAATTCATTCCACGTTAATTTTGATCAAAATGTGTGTTAAAGCGAAATTCGGGATGAAGTCATTGGTGCAAAGGTTTAAAGTTCCGGTCCTACTGTTCACGTGGAAAACCCCTCAGGGGGCTCACCTTCTTTAGGTGAGTACAAGGTTCACGCCTCCCGAGGTGCCCTAGTGATCTTTCCTTCTCCCTAGGGGGTTTACTGTCTATGGTAAACACGGGCTTCACGAACCCGGGGAACCCTAGTGAACCTTCTCATTTTCGGCCCTTTTTCTTGCCATTCCAATTTCCCTTTCCTTTTTCCACCTCAGGGGCTCACTTTCGGGTGAGTACGGGAGGCCACGTCCCTCGAGGTACCCGAGTGACTTTGAAAAGAAAACCCAAAAAAATATTTGCTTAGTTAGTGTTTCAGTTACAGGTCAATATTTAACGTTATATTTAGTTCAGTTAGGGGTTGTTTTGTGTGGTTAATTTTATTTTGCATATTTTCAGTTTAATTATTTCTACTATTTTGATTTTGGTTTATTTCTTTGGGGTATTTGAAACAAATGAATTTTTACTTTTCGCATTACGTACTGTTAAGACTGGTTTTTTGAGTCTGACCCGCATGTTTGCCGTGGTGTGGCGACTCCGTACCGGGGGAAAGTGGAGGCTGGGGTTCCTGTTGCGTGCCCTTGGCCCATGCTTCTCCGTAGACGGAGGCAGGAGTGAGCCCGCTCCTGTCAATCGACTAGTGACTAGTTCTGCGTATTCCAATACGGGTTCTTTTGGAATACCAAAGACGGTTGCTTTAGGTTAGGTATTGCAGTTAGGGTGCCCTGGGAAACTGGCGGATCACATCCCGAACCTGTAATACTATACCCAGTACCACCTCTGAGGTAAGTGCCGTGCCTGACGCATGTCAGATGACCGGCGGGCTGCCTCCCTTGTTGGGCTCCATGGTGGGTGGAGGCGTACTGGGATGAACACAAAAACACTATCATGGAACCCTTTAGAACTCCTCCTCTATTGAGGAGCAACAAATTGTGCCAGATTCCGCTCGTTACTTTATTATGCGAACGACGGAAACTTTTTCCAAGGTGTCTCCGTTTTTGATTGAGAAAGCTTTTTACCAGCAGTATTGGGGAGGTCAAATCGATTCGTAAGATGCGCTCCGGGGACTTGTTCCTCCCTGCACGATCCATGTCTGATCACATGCAGCGGCCTGTCTGTTACCGAGATTTAAAGACTTCAACACAGAACTATATTCATTGTGTATGGCAAGAGACTTGGGATCAACAGGTCCTCAACAAACTACATAGCATCATCCTTCCACTTCTCATTGGGCAGCACTACCAGTGCGAAGACATGATGTCCGTTTGACTCGGCTTCGCATTGGTCACACATTCTCGTTTCACGCACAGGCACCTCTGTTGGGTGAAAATGCCCCAGAATGTCCCTCGTGCAAGGTCCCATATTCAGTTTGTCATATTTTTTAATAGATTGTCCTGTTTTTAACCATCATCGCATCACCTTCTTTCATACATCTGTTTTAACCTTTATCTGACTTGGTGGGGAATCCCCCCCCACCACAATCTATTTGCCTTCGTTTTAAAATTGGATTTTAGATATGATTTGATTTGTGTGTTTTTTTATATTTTTAATATATTATATGTATGCGTGCATATATTTTTATACATATTTATTTTTAAAATATATGACATTCTCTCTCTTTTCATTAAGTGTTTGGCGCAGCTTGGCCAAAGTAGGCCCTTGCGCCATTAAAATTAACAATCATCATCATCATCACCGGGGACTTGTTCCTCGAAGCGTCGTCGGCGAAACAGGCGACCGCCCTTATACATCTGCAAAAGCTCGCTCATTTAGACGTTACCGTGGCTCCTCATACTACTTTGAATTTTTCGCGCGGTGTCATTTCACCAGCGGACTTCAGTGTCGACTGAGGAAATAAAAGAGAACATGCAGGCCCAAGACGTCTGTGATGTTAGGCGTATCACGATAAAGCGGATGGACAGGTGCTGAACACAAAGCACCTCATCCTGACCTTTAATACGCCTGACCTTCCACAGACGGTTAAAATGGCTCTGCATCCGATGCCCAGTCCGACCATACATCCCGAATCCGCTGCGATGCTTTCAGTGCCAGAGATTTGGACATTCAAAAACAGTCTGCCGCGGCCAGCCAACCTGCTCTAGATGTGCAGAGGTAGGCCATGATAGCGCAGACTGTAAAGCAAAGGAACGATGTGTGAATTGCAAAGGCGATCATTCATCGTTTTCTCGCTCTTGTCCAACCTGGCTACTCGAAAAGGAGATCACAGCCTTGAAAATCAAAAATAGAATTTCGTATCCAGAGGCTCGGCGTGTTGTATCGTCACGCACGCCAGTTGCTGAAAAAGCTATGCGTCGGCGATCAGCAAATCCTACGTATCCACAGCCATTCAAGTAGACGCGAGTACGGCTCCAACATCTGCGACAGCCGCATCTATAACACCGAAGAATGTTGCAGTGGATACACTTAAGTCTGTATCCTCCACGCGATGTTAAGAAGAACAGGAAAACACGCATAAAGGAGTCGGGGGTGCAATCCCACAAAAAAAGAGGTCGAACCTCTCTAAAAACTCCATGACATGGGAGACGATGTCATGGAAATTCATGCATCCAAAAAGCGACGAACGTCTGATGGACGATCTGTCGCCCAGACCTTCGTCTTCTGGCCTTGCGGGGCCACGTGCGAAGACTTGATGACCTCCTTTATCTCCTGAACTGCCGTGGTCTAAGAACTCGACTTGATGATCTCAAATCACCCTCTCCACGCACAAGCCTGCATGCGTTGCTCTTTCAGGAGACATTTCTGAAGAGTACCATATAATGCGAGTGCGTGGTTATAATTGTGTACGACGGGATGTAGATGGCGATACATCTCCAACCGGAGGTGTATGCCTCTTCACGTCTAATCTGTTTCCCAGTAAGGTCGTCACACTGCACACATCATTACAGGCTGTGGCTGTTCGGATTCACGTCCATTCTTTAGTCACAGTCTGTTGTGTTTATTTACCACCCAACGATGTTGTGCCACAAGTGGATTTGAATCATTTAGTCAGTCAATTGCCAGCTCCATTTATTTTGCTCGGTGACTTTAACGGACACAGCCCCCTCTGTGGGGGGCGTGATGTTAAAAATTCTCGCGGGCGACAGATCGAACAGTTGATTTCTGATCACTGTCTCTGTCTGCTGAACAACGACGAGAAAACGTATTTCCATGCACCCACGAGGACATTTCACTCCCTCGATCTAGCCATCTCTGTTCGCCAACTCTGCTACCGATGTTCCCTCAGGGCTCACCTTCTTTAGGTGAGTACGGGTTTCACGCTCCCGAGGTGCCCTAGTGATCTTTTCCTTCTCCCTAGGGGTTTACTGTCTTTGGTAAACACGGGCTTCACGAACCCGGGGAACCCTAGTGATTCTTCTCTTATTTTCGGCCCTCTTTTTGCCATTCAAATTTCTCTTTTCTTCTTTTCCCGTCCAGACCACAGACCTATTTTTAACAATGAACTTTGTTCCAACTTTTTTTTCTAGTAAAAAAATTGATATTTTTTACTACCATATTATGGTTTACACATGTTTTATTACGATCTTTTAATTTTCGTTTGTTATATTTCTTTACAATATTTCGATTTTGTTGCTTCTTTATGTTCGATTATTGATTTTTTGTGTTCAACTTATCTTTATTTTTCTGCCACGAAGTCCTGTGGCAGACCAGGATTGAGTGGAATGAAGTTGTGTCTGATGTTTTTTCACTTTTGGTATGATGACACAACGGACTGCTTCCTGGGAAATCTGGCACTTGAGCGGGGTTTTGAACTTTTGAAGACCTTTGGACTAGTGAGGTGGGGTCTTGGAGGAAGCGGCCATGTAGAGGGTACAGGAGAAAAGCTGAGTTTTGCGTCTCAGGCCGCCAGATAGTACAGGAGCCCGGAACAGCCTAACCAGCATGTCCTGGCTGCTCTATCAGCTGGTGTATAATCCCGCCTGTCTTGTAGTTCCAGGTGGTGCCTGGATGGGGTCCTGCATTGCAGTGGGGGGCTCTTCCGAGGCCACTACTGGTTGCTGACTCTAGGGACAAGCCCTGCCAAACTGGTCCTCTGAAAATCAAAAGGAATTCTCCTCCTCCTTTCTAAAAAATTTCAAAATAAGAAAAAAATTCAAAACGCATCTTTTAAAACCCCCAACCCACCTCTCCAACTCACTTAAACATTGAACAGATTTCTTAAATACACGATTTCTTATTATTTCTCTTCCAAATAATGATATGTCGATAAAATCGCCTTTGGCTATACAAAAGGCTCTAATAGGAATTGGTGGTGAACCGAAATCCGTCAAACGTTTGCGTTCCGGGGATCTGCTAATAGAAACTACGTCAGCTTTACAAACTAAGTCCTTTCTTCTTGCGAAATCATTTCTTAATAGCCCTGTCACTGTATTTCCGCATAAAAGCCTAAATTCCTGTCGTGGTGTTATCTCTGAACCTGACTTGTTAAGCACTTCTGATTCAGAGATACTTGAAGGTTTCTCTGGTCAGGGTGTCACTCAGGTCAGGAGAATCACAATAAAAAAGGACTCTACCATTATTCCCACGAAACATTTAATTTTGACATTTACTAGCCCCACACTACCTCAAACAATAAAAGCTGGTTATTTAAACTGTAAAATCCGTCCATATATTCCGAATCCTCTGCGCTGTTTCAAGTGCCAGAGGTTCGACACTCACAAACTGCCTGCCGAGGACAATTGACGCTTAGATGTGCATCTGTTGGACATGCGTCCTCAGATTGCACTCTAGAGCAGAAATGCGTCAATTGTTCACAGCCTCATTCCGCTGATTCTAAATTATGTCAAAAATGGAAAATAGAGAAAGAGATCCAAACAATAAAAACCAACAGAAACATATCCTATATTGAAGCCCGAAAATTTATAACCCCACAGCCATCTCAAACTTACGCTCAAGTTGCCAAATCCATAACTGTTAATAATTCCTCACAAACTGATGAAACGATTACAAAAAATAGTATGCCCACCTTTAAAATTACTACAACCATTAATAACCATTTCGAAACCTATTATGTCTCCCCAATCCCTGAAGTTATTAAATCTTCTACATCAAATCAGGCAGAACTCGTACCATCCACATCTTCTGTTACAGTTGCATCTCCTTCACAATCTTCACCTCCTAATTCTGTAATAGATACTACTCCCACCACTTCTAATAGTTTATCTATATCTGCTGCATCTTCCTCATCCCAGTCCGTTATTCCACCACCCTCTGATTCTTATAAAGTACAGGATGCCAAGAAACTAGCAAAAGCACGCTCAAGGAAAAGAAAAAAGGAATTACTAAAAAAAAATGAAGGAAGCAATAGTAGACATTAAGATGAATCCTCATAGACCTAAAAAACCGGCATCTGATGAATCTACATCGGATGAGGAAGAAATGATTGTCTACGACGTGGAAGATGAAATCGAATCAAATCCCGATTACGTGAAAGAAAATGGTAAGACCTATTACAAGGGACAATTACTTTTAACTCCCACGAAACACAGAAAATAACTTTTTTTCTTTTTCAATACCTGTCCAACTTGGTGGGGAATTCTCCCCAACAATCTGTATTTTAACATCTTTGTTATTAACTTTTATATCTATAAATTTTAAAATTTTATAATATTTCTGGTAAAAATTTTTTTAACTTTTTAACGTTTTAACAAAATGTTTGGCGCAGTTTAGCCGAAATTGGCTCTTGCGCCAATAACCCCAAAATTCACTCACTCACTCACTCACGCTGCGGCCAAGAATGTTGTTGTTGAGACCAAGAATATTGTTGTTGGTTGGGTGCTGTGTGCATAGTTCTTCGAAATTCCCAACAATCTTTAATTAAATGATTTGGTTTCCCACAAAAGCTGCAAGAAACTGAGTGACGTGATAAGGTGTTTTGTTGTGGTGTACGATAGCTGATGTGTTGACTAACTTCTGTTTCAGGCTTTTGTTCTGTCTTAAGCATGGCAATTTGGTTGGTCAATTCATCTAACTTTTACGTAATTGAATCTTGTTCCAAATTGACAGTTTTTACTGGCTGTAAGAGCATGGAACATGTGGTGTGTGTTTCGCTATTTTGTTGCATTTTCACAGCAATATCAATAGCCTCTTTAAGCGAAGAGGGATTTTTTGATGAAAGTTTTCTTTGAAAATTTTGAGGCAAGCTGGTTATGAATTTGGATAAAATAATGCTATGTGTAATTGTTTTTGCCTCATTCGTTTGGGCTTCAGGAAGCATATATTCTGCAGCGGTTTCCAATCTATGTGCAAAATTTTTGATGTTTTCACCAGAATAATATTGGATATTGTGAAAATTTAATATTCTTTGTAATTCTGTTGTTTTGTCTGAAAAGAAGTCAAGAAAAAGTGACTCAACCTCATCCAGGTCTTTTGCGTTTTTACAATTAGGGTTGGTTGAAAAAATGTGAGTGGCGGGCCAGTTAGGTGAGCACTTAAAATGGCTTGGGTTGTGAGAAAATCCCATCCGTTAACTTTTTCAACACGCTTGATTTGGGTAAAAAAATTGTTTATGTGTTCTTTAGACCCATCGAAGAAAGGAATTATTTCTATGGGGAGTTTATTTTGGGCCATTTTAATGTTTATTTTACAGGATTTCTTAGGCATGCATACAAATTTTGTGTGTACATTTGTTTAGAGAATTGAAAAAATTTACATAAAAATACTTAAACTCTAACACAACATAAAACAATGTATATTAATGAATTGCACAAAAGAAATTTTTCCAAATATTGTAAATCAAAAAATGAAATTGTAATTGAAATTAAAGTGGTTATAATTCCACTTTTGTCCTATTTATATATATGTATACAATTAATAATTGTGACATTAAATCAAAGATACAGTAATCACTATCAGGAGCAGTTATTCAGATTGAATGATAAACTAATAAAATATAAAACAATTTACAACATATTACCAAATTTGTTTCTTAGTTCACAGCACACTGTGTGCAGGTGTGAGAATTCTTATTTTATTATGAAATACAATTGCGTTAAAATTTCACAAAAAAATATTCAACTAACGCTTTTTTTCCAAATTTTTCAGGAAAGTTAATCTTTGTTTTTAATTTGGGAGAAGCGTACGGAAAGTTAATACTGAAAGAAATGCAAGGCTGAAAAGAGGCGGGAAATGACGTCATTGCGCGGTAAAATCTGATGCAACATGGCACCGAGTGCTAATATAACGGATTACGCCAGTGCTTCTCAAACTTTCAGTACTGGCGCCCCCTCTTTTCAATCACAATTTTTAATCCACACAGATTTATAAAATACGCGAGATGATCATATAGTCAATTTTATACAAAGAGTGCCCGAGCACCAAAACAAGGAGCCCAGGCTAAGACAAAGAAACTCTAAAATACAATAAAGAGTTCTGCATACACAGACAAAGAAAAAGGTGACAAACACATACACAAAAACGAATAGACATCTTGAAAGTCAAAGAATTTGTCCAGCAACATTAAATTATCATAAAAAAGTCAAAGTGTTCGTAAATAAAGGCGCAGAAATAACTGCATCGATAAAAATAGCACTCCCACAACAAAAATGAATGTTGGGAATGAAGAGTCTTGATTGGAGGAAAACTCCAAGGAACTGTCTAGAAGGAGAGACTCAAGGAACGACGAAAAGACGAGGCGAGGAACGGAAGCAGTGCGACCAGGGGAGGTCAGTAAATAAATTGCAAAAAAAGAAAAAAAAAAAAAGACTCGGCAATAAAAAGAAGAAAACTAATAAAAAATTAAAGAAAATGGATAACTCCATAGAGTGGTCACCAAAAAGGGTAGCAAAAGTTAAAACAAGAAAATGAGTGGTGAGTACCTGGAAGAACTACCTTAACACTGGCCTGGGACAAAATTTATTTACGCTTGCCTGTCAAATGCTCGATGTAGATATCTCTCGACCACCTGATGGTATCGGAGCAGATGAGCTTGCGCATTAGCATGGCATATTTCCTGAGATTCCTAAACGAAGAAGAACTATATCGTTAGCAGGATCCCAGGAGCCAAGCGAGCCCACGACGATCGCGTCAAGATATGCTGGCTTGCCAGCCGCCCTAAGTGACTCAAGAATGGGCTGGTATTTTAATAATTTTGTTTACGTGCAGCCACGAGGGAATCGTAACGGTCCTCGAAAGCTACGGTGAAGTCAACGATGACGGTCTCACCGTCATGCCTTCGCAGGACCAGATCGGGAATAAGGGTGAGGAGATACAAATTTCTTGTTAATAGTAATGGTACCCAGATGGGAAGGGATGGTTTCCTTCCTTCGAGACACGGTTCTCCCCTCAGGGGGCTCACCTTCTTTAGGTGAGTACGGGTTTCACGCTCCCGAGGTGCCCTAGTGATCTTTTTAACTTTTAACCTTCTCCCTAGGGGTTTACTGTCTATGGTAAACACGGGCTTCACGAACCCGGGGAACCCTCCTAGTGAACCTTTTCTATTTTCGGCCCTTTTTCTTGCCATTCCAATTTCCCCTTTTCTTCATTTTCCACCTCAGGGGCTCACTTTCGGGTGAGTACGGGAGGCCACGTCCCCGAGGTACCCGAGTGAATTTTGAAAAGAAAAAAAACCCAAAAAAATATTTGCTTGGTTAGTGTTTCAGTTACAGGTCAATATTTAACGTTATATTTAGTTCAGTTAGGGGTTGTTTTGTTTCGTTAATTTTATTTTTGATATTTTGAGTTTAATTGTTTCTAATATTTTAATTTTGGTTTATTTCTTTGGGGTATTTAAAAAATAAAATTTTTTGTTTTAAATTACGAAATGTTAAGACTGGTTTTTAGTCTGACCCGCATGTTTGCCGTGTGCGGCGACCCGTACCGGGGAAAGTGGAGTCTGGGGTTCCTGTTGCGTGCCCTTTGGCCCATGCTTCTCCGTAGACGGGTGGCAGGAGTGAGCCCGCTCCTGTCAATCGGCTAGTGATTAGTTCTGCGGATTCCAATACGGGTTCTTTTGGAATACCAAAGACGGTTGCTGTTAGGGTTAGTATTGCAGTTAGGGGTGCCCTGGGTTTACTGGCGGATCACATCCCGAACCTGTAATACTATACCCAGTACCACCTCTGAGGTAAGTGCCGTGCCTGACGCATGTCAGATGACCGGCGGGCTGCCTCCCCTTGTTGGGCTCCATGGTGGGTGGAGGCGTACTGGAATGAACAGAAAATACACTTATGGAACCCATCAGTAATTCTCCTTCAGTGAGCACCGTAAAATTGACTTTTTGATTCGTTTCGATATTTTATCGTTAAAACTCCCGACACCTTTTCCAACGTCTCACCTTTTTTGATTGAGAAAGCTTTTAATAGCAGTATTGGGGAGGTCAAGTCTATTCGTAAGATGCGCCCGGGGATTTGTTCCTCGAAGCGTCGTCGGCGAAACAGGCGACCGCCCTTTTAAATCTGCAAAAGCTAGCTCATTTTTCGTATCCGTGGCTCCTCATTCTACTTTGAATTTTTCGCGCGGCGTCATTTCACCAGCGGATTTTCTCAATGTGTCGACTGAGGAAATAAAAGAGAACATGGGTGTGATCAAAACGTCTCAGTGATGTTAGGCGTATAACGATAAGGCGGGATGGACAGGTGCTGAATACAAAACACCTCATCCTGACCTTTAATACGCCTGACCTTCCACAGACTGTTAAAATGGCTATCATCCGATGCCCAGTCCGACCATACATCCGTACATTCGAATCCGCTGCGATGCTTTCAGTGCCAGAGATTTGGACATTCAAAACAGTCTGCCGCGGCCAGCCAACCTGCTCTAGATGTGCAGAGGTAGGCCATGATAGCGCAGACTGTAAAGCAAAGGAACGATGTGTGAATTGCAAAGGCGATCATTCATCGTTTTCTCGCGCTTGTCCAACCTGGCTACTCCGAAAAAACTGAGATCACGGCCTTGAAAATAAAAATAAAATTTCGTATCCGGAGGCTCGGCGTGTTGTATCGTCACGCACGCCAGTTGCTGGAAAGCTATGCGTCGGCGACCAGCAAATCCTACGTATCCACAGCCATTCACGTAGACGCGAGTACGGCTCCAACATCTGCGACAGCCGCATCTATAACACCGAAGAATGTTGCAGTGGATACACTTAAGTCTGTATCCCCTCCACGCGATGTCCCGAGGTACCCGAGTGAATTTTGAAAAGAAAAAAAACCCAAAAAAATATTTGCTTGGTTAGTGTTTACGTTACAGGGGTCGATATTTCACGTTTTATTTATTTCAGTTAGGGGTTGTTTTGTGGTTACTTTTATTTTGCATATTTTCAGTTTCATTATTTCTACTATTTTGTTTTGGTTTATTTCTTTGGGGTATTTAAAACAAATGATTTTTCATTTTTGATTTCCGTAATGTTAAGACTGGTTTTTGAGTCTGACCCGCATGTTTGCCGTGTGCGGCGACCCGTACCGGGGGAAAGTGGAGTCTGGGGTTCCTGTTGCGTGCCCTTTGGCCCATGCTTCTCCGTAGACGGGAGGCAGGAGTGAGCCCGCTCCTGTCAATCGGCTGGTGATTAGTTCTGCGGTTTCCAATACGGGTTCTTTTTGGAATACCAAAGACGGTTGCTTTAGGGTTAGTATTGCAGTTAGGGGTGCCCTGGGTGAACTGGCGGATCACATCCCGAACCTGTACTACTATACCCAGTACCACCTCTGAGGTAAGTGCCGTGCCTGACGCATGTCAGATGACCGGCGGGCTGCCTCCCCTTGTTGGGCTCCATGGTGGGTGGAGGCGTACTGGGATGAACACAAAAAATTCTCATGGAACCCCACAGTAAATCTCCCTTCAGTGGAGCACAATTTTGAATTTCACGATGGTAGGAATCTGTGTTGCCAAAGGAAACAAGTGGGTACCACTAGTGAGAATACCGTTTTGGCGCCTCTTATGGTGACGAAGCCCTCTCTAGTGCCATCCACTACTATTCCCTCGCTGACCGGGTTGAGCAATCAACCCTGTTATTGAATCCAGAGGATTCTTCGTGCCCGGTCGGAAGGCCAGACTCCATCCATTTCTCCCCTCTAGGGGAGCACCTTTTTAATACATTTGAATCGGCACGATTTTTCGTCATTAAAACTCAAGAAACCTTCACTAACATATCTCCCTTTTAATTGAAAAAGCGATAAGTGGCACTGTAGGTAACGTTAAACTGATTCGAAAGATGCGCTCCGGGGACTTGTTTCTCGAAGTTTCATCCTCGACTCAGGCAAAATCCCTTGCTAATTTGAAAAAACTTGCTCACCTTGACGTACACGTTGTTGCGCATGGCAGCCTTAATTCTTCGCGGGGGGTGATATCTCCAGCGGATTTTTTGAATGTATCCACCGAGGAGATATTGGAGAATATGCGAGACCAAAAGGTATGTGCAGTCCGGCGTATTACTATACGTAAGGATGGACAGGTGCTGAATACAAAGCACCTCATCCTGACGTTTTCAACGCCTGACCTACCACAGTTTGTAAAAATGGCGTATCTCCGTTGTCAGTTAGAGAATACATTCCGAATCCGCTACGTTGCTTCAATTGCCAACGATACGGTCATTCAAAGAACGTTTGTCGGGGCCAGCCAACCTGCCCTCGTTGCGGAGAAGTGGGTCACGACAGTAATGACTGCGGCAAAAAAGAACGTTGCGTAAACTGCAAAGGTGAGCATCCCGCCTATTCCCGTGCATGTCCTACATGGAAACAAGAAAAAGAAATAACCACAGTTAAAATTAAAAACAAAATTTCTTGCAGAGGCTCGGCGTGTTGTCTCATCACGCACACCAGTCCCTGGTGTAAGCTATGCAAATGTTGCAAAAAAAACAACCCAAGCAAACTTTACCCAAACTTGTGCCGAGCATTTCAAAGAATTGGAGGAAAAGAACGCACCTCCACCTACAAAGAACTCTCCACCATCTACAAAGAAATCCTCTCCATCAACGACTACTTCCCCTCCACCTGCAAAGAAAAAAATAATTTCTAGACCCCCTAGCGCTTCACCTAAAAGACCTAAAAGTCGAAAGGCTCGCCAAAGGGAAATGAGCCTGAGTCAACACCCCAGAAAAATGTCTAACTTTTCCAAAAAATCCTATCTGATGGATGAAGATATGCTAGAATTGCATCCAGATGACGATGAGGATCTTATGGACATGATGCCAGGTTCTTCAAAACCAAGCTCCGAAAGAGGAGCACGTGCGACCCAATAATGACCTCCTTTGTCTCCTGGAACTGCCGTGGTCTCAGAACTCGACTCGATGATCTCAAATCCATCATATCCACGTACCAGCCCGCATGTGTTGCTCTTCAGGAGACATTTCTGAAGAGTACCATGACAATGCAAGTGCGTGGTTATAATTGTGTACGACGGGATGTAGATGGCGCTACATCTCCAACCGGAGGTGTATGCCTCTTCACCTCTATTCTGTATCCCAGTACTGTCGTCACACTGCACACATCATTACAGGCTGTGGCTGTTCGGATTCACATCCATTCTTTAGTCACAGTCTGTTGTGTTTATTTACCACCCAACGATGTTGTGCCACAAGTGGATTTGAATCATTTAGTCAGTCAATTGCCAGCTCCATTTCTTTTGCTCGGTGACTTTAATGGACACAGCCCTCTGTGGGGGCATGATGATACAAACTTCTCGCGGGCGACAGATCGAACAGTTGATTTCGGATCACTGTCTCTGTCTGCTGAACAACGACGAGAAAACTTATTTCCATGCACCCACGAGGACATTTCACTCCCTCGATCTACTCCATGTGTTCGCCAACTCTGCTACCGATGTTGAATTTCGAGGTTGCAAACGATCTGCACAACAGCGATCATTTCCCTCTCCTAGTCTCGCATGTTAATGGTGCGGGGACACGTTTTCGTCCCCCCACTTATCATTTTCATCGCGCAGACTGGGATAAATTCACACGGTTAGCGATTATCTCAGGCACAATGGTTCAGAACTGGGCAGTTGATGAAGCTGTTTCAATGTCACTGAAGCTATTCGGAATGCTGCTGATGCAGCCAATCCCAAAACATCCAATTCCCCTCGAAAGCTGTGCAAACCATGGTGGAACGCTTCCTGCCAACAAGCCAAAAAGGAACAAAGGAGGGCGTGGGGTATTTTCAGGAGGTACCCCACCACTGATAATCTCATAGCGTTCAAACGTGCGAAAGCGTTAGCTCGTAGAATACGTCTTCAATGCCAGAGAGAATCTTGGATCCAGTATGTCTTCAATCACATCGTCAACTACCAGTCAACAGTTGTGGAGAAAGGTCAAAGCAGCGAATGGCCTTTATCGGGATTTTAACATTCCGATATTGGAAACTTCTACTGCTTTGTATTCGTCACCTTTAGATGTGGCCCACTTGATTGGCAAAAAACATTTGCTAGTGTCCAGCTCCGATTCATATAGCCCTGCATTCCAGGCGACTAAGAATCGTTTAGAGCGGACACCTATCAACTTCAGGTGCCGACAACCTTTACCATATAACTGTGACTTTGACATGTTTGAATTGAAGAGAGCCTTATCATCGGCCCACAATACTAGTCCAGGTCCTGATGGAATTTCCTATGAATTGCTTCGCCATTTGAACGAGGATTCACTAGTAAGTCTCCTTTACCTATTCAACCGAATATGGAGGGAGCAGGTGTATCCTACTCAATGGCAAGAAGCCATAGTGATCCCCATTTTAAGACCTGGAAAAGATCCTAAGAACCCTCTCAGCTATCGACCGATAGCACTCACGAGCTGCCTTTGTAAGACACTGGAACGTATGGTCAACGCTCGTTTCGTTTACGAGTTAGAAAAGAACAAATGCATTCCTCTGTTTCAGAGTGGCTTCCGTAAAGGAAGGTCCACTCTCGATAACATCATTCAGCTGGAAAGCAAAATTAGAAACGCTTTTGTCCGGAGGAATCATTTAGTTTCTATCTTTTTCGATATCGAGAAGGCATATGATCGTACTTGGCGCTATGGGATACTTCGCACTTTATTTAATTTTTGGATTCAGAGGCAATTTGCCTACTTTTATTAAAAGTTTTTAAATCTTCGTACTTTTAGAGTGAGACTGGGTGGCACTCTCTGCTCCTTTTACCCAAGCTGAGGGAGTTCCTCAGGGGGGAGTATTTTGAGTGTCACCCTTTTATTTGTCATATTTCATCCATCTTAAATATTTTATCGCCTTCTATACAGGCTTCACTATACGTGGACGATCTACAGATCAGTTGTGAAGGTTCGGACATGCGCATGATTGAACGACAGTTGCAACTGCCGTCAACAACATTTTAAAGTGGTGCGACACCAACGGTCATAGTATTTCGGCGAGCAAGAGTTGCTGCGTGCACTTTTGCCGCAAACGGGGTATTCATCCCGACCCCGAAATACGCATCCGTGATATACAAATTCCCGTAGTTCCCGACGTACGATTCCTCGGAGTAATTTTCGACCGCCGGCTCACTTTCCTTCCGCATATTTTACATTTGCGGAAGAAGTGTGAAAAAGTCTTTAAACCTCTTGAAGGTGTTGTCAAACACCTCTTGGGGGGCGGATCGAACATCATTACTCCGAGTGTATCAGGCAATCGTACTCTCTCGCATCGACTACGGATGTGTTGCATACGGATCAGCGTGCAACTCTACTCTGCAAAACTTGACCCCGTCCACCATATGGCACCCCCTCAGGGGGCTCACCTCCTTTAGGTGAGTACGGGTTTCACGCTCCCGAGGTGCCCTAGTGATCTTTTCCTTCCTCCTGGGGGTTTACTGTCTTTGGTAAACACGGGCTTCACGACCCCGGGGAACCCTAGTGATCCTTCTCTATTTTCGGCCCTCTTTCTTGCCATTCAAATTTCCCTTTTCTTCTTTTCACGTCCAGACCACAGATCTACATTCAACAATGTACTTTGTTCCATCTTTGTTTTTTTTTTCTGGTAAAGAATTTGATATTTTTTACTACTGTACTATGGTTTACATTTTATATTATGTACTTTTCATTTGATTTTCTTATATTTCTTTCAATATTTTGATTTTGTTGCTTCTTTTATGTTCTATTGTTGATTTTTTTTTTTTGTGTTCAACTTATCTTTATTTTTCTGCCACGAAGTCCTGTGGCAGACCAGGACTGAGTGGAATGAAGTTGTGTCTGATGTTTTTTCACTTTTGGTATGATGACACAACGGACTACCCCCTGGGAAAACTGGCACTTGGAGCGGGGTTTTGAACTTCTGAGGATCTTTGGACTAGTGAGGTGGGGTCTTGGAGGAAGCGACCATGTAGAGGGTACAGGAGAAAAGCTGAGTTTTGCGTCTCAGGCCGCCAGATAGTACAGGAGCCCGGGACAGCCTAACCAGCATGTCCTGGCTGCTCTATCAGCTGGTGTATAATCCCGCCTGTCTTGTAGCTCCAGGTGGTGCCTGGATGGGGTCCTGCATTGCAGAGCGGGGGGGCTCTCCCGAGGCCACTACTGGTTGCTGAATCTAGGGCAAGCCCTGCCAAACTGGTCTTCTGATAATCAAAAGGAATTCTCCTCCTCCTTTCTAAAAAAAAAATCAAAATTAGTCAAATTAAGGAAAAGTTCAAAACGCATCTTTTAAAACCCCCATCCCACCCTTCCCAACACCTGATGCGCCTGTATTACTCACTCCGGGTGGGGCCTCATTGATACTCTTTCTACACATACTCGATTTTTAATAATTTCACTTCCGAACAATACCATGTCAAAAATCTCGCCTTTCGCTATTCATAAAACGCTCATCGGAATAGGTGGAGAACCGAAATCAGTTAAACGACTGCGTTCCGGGATCTACTTTATTGAAACTATGTCTGATTTACAGACTAAGTCGTTTCTTCTTGCAAAACCTTTTCAATTCACCAGTAACTATAAGTCCTCATAAAACCTAAACTCATGCAGAGGTGTCATTTCTGAACCCGACTTGTTGAGCACTCCTGATGCGGAAATACTTGAAGGTTTTTCTGATCAGGGTGTCATTCAGGTCAGGCGAATAACAATAAAAAGAGATTCGAATATTATTCCAACAAAACATATAATTTTACTTTCAATAAACTGAAACTACCTACAAATATCAAAGCTGGATATCTGCATTGTAAAATACGTCCTTTATATACCGAACCCTGCGTTGTTTCAAATGCCAGAGGTTCGGTCACTCTCAAACTTCCTGCCGCGGCCAATTAACATGCTCTAGATGTGCTTCCGTTGGGCATTCTTCCACGGATTGTAAATCTAGAGCCCAAATGTGTTAATTGTACGCAGTCTCATCCTTCCGATTCAAAATTATGCCAAAAATGGAAAATAGAAAAGCAGATACAAGAAATTAAAATCAATAAAAACATATCTTATTTTGAAGCACGCAGATTAATAGTTCCACAGTTACCCAAACTTACGCTCAGGCTGGGCAGACCTTCAACTATAAATCCATTCAGCTACCCAAACAGATTCAAATCTCTAAACATAATCTGTCCACCTTTGACAATGCCTTACACCCATATCTTCTAAAAAATCCATTGCCTGGTACCTCGTCTTCAGTTTCTACCTTCTCCACGTCATCTTCATCTACTCAAGGCAATCTACTTCCTTCCCCATCTGGTATACTACCCACAATACAAAGTGAGCCGTTATTACAAATACCCATCCCTACTACTACTACAACTACTTCCGACAAGAACCTGAATACTTTAGTTTCACCTTTAGAAACTGAAAACCCGTTCTCATGCTCACCTTCTTTAAACTTGATTACGGGGTTCAAACCTCCCGAGGTTACCCTATGAGTCTGTCCCTAATGAATTACCAATAGTGAACATTCACAACAGCTGAAGCCCAACAAATTGTAAAACGCAAAACTCAATTAGAAGAAAACGCTCAAAATACCGAAACCAAATATCGAAATAAAAAGGTTCCACGTCCCCGAGATCTCGAAATGCAACACCTAAAAGAAATAACAACTGATGACGAGGATAAAATATTTGACGGGAGGGTTTCAGGAATCCTGAGCAATATTTAACGTTATATCTTCCTGTTAGGTTATTTACGTGCATTAATTTTATCGATACAGGAACTATGAGAATAATTGTTTATACCATATTATCTAACCTTGTTTAAAAAACTAACCTTTGTCTTTAAATTACGAAATGTTAAGACTTTTATCTCAAGATATGTCTGACTTGACCCGTGGGGAATTCCCCACCAAATTTGTTGGTTCCCATGCTTTTTATATCATGAAGACGGTTTATGTAATTTGTATTTTAATTTTTTTTGGTATATCAAAATGTTTTTATGGGATATATTAAAATCATCAAGTTTCTAAACAACCACCTGTTTGCCGCAGCATAGCCAAAATTGGCTCTTGTGGGCCATTAAACCAAACACTCACTCACTCAAAACCATCATGGAACCCCAGAGAATCTGCCTCGGTGCGTTTCGACATCACCGGTGCAGAGTTTCTATGTTAAAAACTGTCATCAGCTTCCCTCTAGATTCTTCGACGGAGAAAGCTGTCTCTTTGCGTATTATTTTTAAGATCTTCGTAAGTGCCTTCACATCCTCTGCAGAATGTGTATATTCGAGTACCAGCATGAAGAGACTTTATGATGCACGGCCGTCTAACATCCGGCCGTTTATGGATAGGATGAAGCTTCATATTCTGAACTCGACCTACCTAACGTGCATGATCCAGCAAACATGGAACCTTTTCCTATTCCGATTACCTTGGAATACTGAACACAAAAGGTTCACCTTATATCCAACCCTTTTGCCACCTGACCTCCCACAGACCGTTAAATCCACTGTAGCGCCTGTCGTCCGTTTCCACGCGTCTTCGCCTACGATGCGCAGTCAGTATAGTCGTTATTCGGCCATCTACACTGATGGTTCGAAACGACAGATACGTTGTACAAAAGAAGGAGTCGTGATTAAAGATATTATGCCGGTTATACGCTCGACCTTCCGCAGCTTTAACGGCCGAAGCTGTCGCCATTTACCGTGCACTTCAAAGAATCGACTCCACTATGCCCGTAAATACTGCATCTATACTGACAGCATGCTAGTGTACTCGAAGCGCTTGAAAACTATCCACGATCGCTGCCATAACAGATACATGTACATCCATCGACATTACCGGTCGACTCTTACAGCAAAAACAATTCGATATCGTGTTTGCTGGCCACCAAATCACGTCCGGAATCATAGGCAACGAGCAAGCGGACGCGCGAAACAAAAGTCCGAAGCGACGACGCATCTGCCGCATTTAACTAGATCCCCAAAATATCGGATATGAAGCGCGTCAAATAGATGCATCATATTTTTAAGATCTGGCAGGAATCATGGTGAAGCAGTTGGATAACAAACTGCACTCCGTGAAACCTGTCGTAGGAGCATGGCACTGTGATGCCACTGCGAAGAACTGATGTCAAATTGACTCGTCTTCGCATTGGTCATACTCCACTTCACACAGGCATTTGTTGTTTGGAGAACGCGCTCCTGAATGTCCTTCAATGCAAGGTCTCTTACACTGTTCATCACATTTTAAACGATTGTCCCGTTTTTACGTACTCATCGCATCACCTTTTTTTGTAAATCTGTTTTACCTTATCTGACTTGGTGGGGGAATCTCCCCACCAAAATCTATTTATTGCTTTTTACCACCCAACGATAAAAAGAAAATTGGTTTTTATATTTAATTTGACTTTTTAAAATGTTTTAACTCTAACTTTAACGGACATATATGTGCATGCTGGCATGCACATATCGAACAGTTATTTTTATGTACTCTGTATTTTTTATGTGATTTTTACATGGTTTTCACTGTTTTAACAAACGTGTGGCGCAGTTTACCAAATTTGGCTCTTGCGCCAATAACCCCTCTCCTGCACTCATGTTACTCACTCCCCCCCACTTATCATTTTCATCGCGCAGACTGGGATCAATTCACACCGTTAGCGATTATCACCAGCACAATGGTCAGAACAGGGCAGTTGATGAAGCTGTCTTCAATGTCACTGAAGCTATTCGGAATGCTGCTGATGCAGCCATTCCCAAAACATCCAATTCCTCGAAAGCTGTGCAAACCATGGTGGAACGCTTCCTGCCAACAAGCCAAAAGGAACAAAGGAGGGCGTGGGGTATTTTCAGGAGTGTACCCCACCACTGATAATCTCATAGCGTTCAAACGTGCGAAGGCAGCGTTAGCTCGTAGAATACGTCGTCAATGCCAGAGAGAATCTTGGATCCAGTATGTGTCTTCAATCACATCGTCAACTACCAGTCAACAGTTGTGGAGAAAGGTCAAAGCAGCGAATGGCCTTTATCGAGGAATTTAACATTCCGATATTGGCCACATCTACTGCTGACGAAATACAAAGCAGTAGAAGTTTCCAACTTGATTGGCAAAACATTTGCTAGTGTGTCCAGCTCCGATTCATATAGCCCTGCATTCCAGGCGACTAAGCATCGTTTAGAGCGGACACTATCAAC